>JARVGS010000736.1:28613880-28624573 GCA_031762315.1 Hypsolebias antenori
TAGTTACTACAGGCCTGTTACTACAGGTCTAGTTACTACAGGCCCAGATACAAAAGGTCTAGTTACAATAAGTCTAGTTACTACAGGCCTGTTACTACAGGTCTAGTTACTACATGTCTAGTTACTACAAGCCCAGTTACTACAGGCCAAGTTACTACAGATCTAGTTACTACAGCATTCTGCGTTGTTTTTTGGCGTTTCTGTGTGGACGAAGACATTTCTTAAAATGGTATGTTTACATTTGTAGAAACAACAACTAATAAACTTATTTTAAGAACTGTAACATGCGCATGCTGAACAGGAATGACACACAGCTGAGAAATGAGGGAAAATGAGAACTCAACTGTATAAATGCAACTACTCTTTAAAACGGTTTTATTTTAACCCTGATTTAACTTTATCTCTGTAAATTCTGCATGTTTTAATCAATGACACCTGAATGCACCACACTGAAGACCCTCAGCCTGAAAGTCCCCAAGCAGACCATGGCAGACTTTTTGTTTCCATGTGACATATTTTCACGAACCAAAGAAGTTCAGATCATTTTTAACTCACAGGAAACACTGAAATTAATTTAATAACCAAAAAACAATAAAGTATTTGCAGTTATTATAATTGGCATGCGGATTTAATGTATTATACAGTAAATTGTAAGCCATTGTGCACTTATAAAAAGTTTCACTTTTCTTTATTTTTCTAGGATAAAACTGAAATTATTCTGGCTGCACCATAATATATATATATATTTTTAGAAAATTGAAATACTGTGCATTTGAGCTCCTAATTGTTGCAACTAAAAATAATTTTAATGTAAGTAGATAGATGCACAACCATTTGGAAGTGTTAGAAATGTACAAATGCGTTTGGAAATAAATGAAACTTTTTCCTGTTACAAAAAAAATTAACTGTACAAATGACAGTTTCATTTTGAAATTTAGGACCAGACCTAGTTCAGTTTATTTTATCATCTTGCTGAATTTCTCTCAAAATTATCTTTATTATCAAGGCAGAAAGACGTGCAGTTGTTACAGCAACGATTCGACTGAGAAACAAAAATGATTTGCCTGTTTCCAACGAGCAGAGGGTAAAAATACTCGGCCTATACACGTTTTATCATAACTTATACAATTATTCTTCATGTATGAGTTCAAGTGACCCAATCAGCTTCAAAACAAGAACTCACTTCAGTTTACTCACACTCATTTTAAATATTTTAGTGAGTAATTTTAGTTTGCCTCAAAACAAACTAACAAAAAAAAAACTATATTCATGAACTAAATGCTTCCTTACATTTACAGAAAATAAAACTTGCCATCGTGTTTGGTTGCTCTGTTTGAGTGAGATATCCATCTCATCAGGATGACCTGAAATCTTTTCCCTCATGGGTGGGATTAGAAAATCCAGCTGCAGCTGGAAGCTCTCAACTTTTCATCAAATGACACTTGAACAACAAATGGAGAACTAAAACCAATTAATAACATAAATAAATAAAATTCTTACCAGGGCAGGGGCTCTGGGACGAGTACACTGTGTGCGTCCTTCAACTTTCCTCAATCGTAGATTTGATTTCTCTCTTTTTCCCTCAATTTTCTCATCACGCCTTCCTCCGAGTTGGGTGGGTTTCCATCAGAAACTCACCCAGATTTCTCTCTAATCCTCCCAAGTCCATCTGTTACTTTCCCACCCCTCCATGCTGCATCCATCTCTCCATCCTTGCAGCTTTTTCTGTCTCTCGTTGACTTCATCTGTCTCATGCAGCCCTCCTGACCTGTGATGTTAGACATTACGGCATGCAGCAGCTTGGACGGGTGTGATGGCGTTATAATCTGACGGGACACGCTGTTTCTTGAACTCTGACCCTCACGAACACAATCAAGCTCAGCTGCACAGCTTTATTTAGCAGCCTGCACACACTTGTCAGGGATACGACCGTCACAACGTTGTTCTTTTACTGAGGCAGAGCCACTGTGCAGCCAAATCATCAAATAAACGTTTTTTTTTTTGTTTTGTTTTGTTTTCTAAAACTTTACAGTCAGCATGATGTTTGATGAACATATCTAAACATTTTTACAATGACAGGATGGTGTTTTATTAGAGCAATCATGTATGCAGAATGTTTTTATTTTCTTTTATATAGTTGCTTTTTTGAAATCAAGTTTAAATATTTAAAGATCGGATTATTTTAAAAACTGTTTTAATTTACTTTGTGCAACTTCAGTGTTTAACAGAATGTAACAAAAAATATATATATATTCCTTCAACTTTCTGACAGTTCTACTACTAGTCCCACAGCATGATATCATCACCAACATGCCTAACCATGATGTTATATATTCAGCTCCACGTGTGTTTCAGCAGAACTTAAAAGGTTTGTTGTTTATTGTAATATGCAGAGCAACACAAGATGAACAATACAATGAAATGCTCTGGACCAGAAGAACCGTCTTGACTCGTAATAAACATGAAAACAAAACAAAAAATACTAAAGCATGCAACAAAAGTAGAAAACAAAGCACCGAAAGTGAAAAAGAAATACATCTACTACAGTTTGGTCCTAGTAGCAGAGTATATCTGCACACTTCCTCATTATGTACCCACTAAACTTCTACATTACAACCAGAACACAGTACACTTGGACTGTAAACACTTTATCAGTACTGTCCTCATCCCTGTTATAACAAATGGCATTACTTTGTCCATATTTCCAGTTCTATAGTTCAAGCCATTGTTTACATTCACTATTTTATCCTTTGATGAGTGACATTTAGAAACCGTGTTTATTAAACTAAACGTATTTTAAGCCCAAGTCTTTTACTGTATTCACCCTTAAGTGTGATGTGAATGACAAACACTAAATCTCTCTGACTCTGACTAAAGGTTGTTTAAACACTCTGTAGTTGAGTGACAAGTTTTATCTGTAGTTTTCAAACAAATTCATTGTACCTTTTAGGATTATTTTCAGAGATTTTAAAGTCATATCTATAAAAATTTTCAACTTGATTTTATTAGAGTGACAACCTTAAAATGCGAGGGGTAAATATCCTGGTTTGTCACTGCAGAAGATAATGAACCATCAACCACAGCCATCCAATTGTAGCACATTTTGATTTAGTGTAAGACGAGTTTAATCACTGTAATGGTTTGTGACCAGCAGGAAAATATTAATTTATGAACACTTTAAAAAATGTGTTTGGATTGTTGTGATCTGTTGTTAATGTGAACAAAAAGGCCTCACTGGGACTGAATCGTATCCTAACGTGACTCCAGCTGAGCTGACAAACTTTCTGACTCACAGTCTGCTCTTCCTGTTTTTAGACACTAAGCTCCTCTCTCCATGAACGGAACAACTCAGATCCGGCTCAGCACGACCTATTCACTAATGGCCTCCGCTTACGGCACCTTTCACTCCGAATTAATCCGTTTTTTAAAAAATGAGCAAAAGGAAATCTCAGCAGTATCAATACAAGTTTGAATCTGTGTCATTTTTCACAAACATTTAAATTATGTAGTTAAAAAAAGTTTCAATTTCACAAAAAAAAAAAAAAACTTTGATGCAATTATTGATATCCTTTTGATTGCAGGCTCAACTAGTTTTTAATGTCATTTAAACTTGCAGTATCATAATAATCTGTTAATAGTGTTGATTCTTAAAATTCGGCTCCTTTACATCCATGAATGACATTCATGTGTTTATATTCTATCCTTGAGTTATTCCAGTCTGGCTTCAAACCTCTCCACACAGAACTGAAACAGCTGAAGGTTTTTAATGACATCTTCTTATCCACAGACACTGGTGATTCTGTGCTGCTTGTCCCATTGGACCTTACATCCGCTTTCGACACCATTGACCACGAGATCCTCATTGCTAGGTTGGAGCAGTGGGTGGGCATCACAGAGTCAGACCTCAATTGGTCCAGATCCTACCTCGCTGACAGATCCTTTTGTGTTTCCATCAAAGATTTTCGTTCTGCAGCGGCAGCACTTAAATGGGGGGTTCCGCAGGGATCCATCCTGGGCCCTCTCCTATTCTCCTTATACCTGCTACCACTTGGTGCTATTCTCCGGAAACAACATACCTTTTCACTTGTACGCTGATGACTGTCAAATTGACTTCCCCCTAAGACACAATGGTACATGCTCTATTCAACCTCTGCTCGACTGCCTGGCTGACATCAGGGACTGGATGGCTCTAAATTTCTTAAGTTTCAATGAAAAGAAGTCTGAAGCCATGTTGTTCCGTCCCGACACAATCATGAACCACTGCCTCGACCTTTCTGCTCTAGCCCTGTCTGAAAAACTAAAAGTCACAAATCTGGGAGTGATCATGGATCCTTCCATGAAACTCTTCATGTAAACATGATCGTTAAATCCTGTTTTTTCCAGCTGAGGTGACTGTCTAAGCTGAAGCCCATACTATCCAAAAATAACCTAGAGACAGTAATACGTGCATTCATTACATCTAGGCTTTATTACTGCAATTCACTCCTGTTTGGTATCAGTCAGACCACCACTGCACGACTACAACTGGTCCAGAACACAGCAGCCCGATTTTTAACCAGTGCAGGCAAAAGAGAGCACAGCGGGCTTGGCCTCCCTGCACTGGCTACTGGTTCACCTTTGAATCCAGTTCAAAATCCTCCTGTATGTCTACAAATCACTGAACAGTCTCGCACCCCCCTCCCTCTCAGTTTTCAAATCCCGTTTAAAGACCCACTACTATTCCATTTCAACGCCAGCTGATCTATGTTTGGTCGTTATATTTATTATCTGCAACAATTTTATGTCTGTATTCTGTTTTTTTTACTTCATTTTGTATGTTGCCAATGTGTTGCCTGTTGTTTGTTTGTACAGCACTTTGGTTGGCCTTGTCGTTGTTTTAAGTGCTCTATAAATAAAATGCTATGGTATAAATGAATATTACTGTTCTCAAGCTGCAGCACAAAAATATTAGCAACAATGAGCAAAATATATTTTTTTGACAATCTTTAGGCACAAAATAAAAATATTAAGGCAAAAAATACCAAATGCATAAGATCAAATATTTAATTGTTAAATTGCTGATCTACAAAAGTTTAAATAACAAAACACCTGAACCATCATCCAGCTGCAGAAGTTGACATTCTGTGTATTTATGTCCCTCTTGTGGCGGCAGGAAGCAGGTTACATTTCACTGTCAAAATAAGGCTTGGATTGAAAATCAGCTTTTAACTGCAATAAATTAAGTTTAAGACAAAATTTAAAATAGATCAATTCAAAATGAAAACAAGGTGGGATGTCACTTTTTGCATCATTTTATTTCATACCGTCACAGTTTACAACACAGTTTTAAATTTAAATACACAGCAAAATAAATTCATGTCATATAAAAACTGAAGTTTACCTCTCTGGCGCTGAACACTTGAACAGAGGAGAACTGGACCTGTTAGGTGCCGACTGTTTGCTTCATGTTGAACTTTGAAACCATGACAGGAAGTACCGATGCCTTTCAGAACACAAGACCTCGATGACAAAATCCAAACAAGCAAGAGTTCCCTTCAGTTCATTTTTCTCCCGAAGTTTCCACAAAGCAGCGACGGACTCGCTGAACAGTTCAAAAAGTCAGTCTGCTTTAAACACAGGTTCTGTTCATCACTTCTCCTAATGTCCAAGTTCTCCTCTAAAATGAAAAGCCAGCTCTATGAACCTGACTATTTAAATTAAAATACAGTACATTTTATTGACCTGTCTGCTGAAATATGAAACATTTTCAAGCTCACACAAAACATACCGAATGAGAAAAACACATTTATACACGTACGACCACAGGAGGTGCCTCTGACTGCATGCAGGTAACAAAAAGTTCAAATTCTCTTTTATTTAGCGCCGAGCAGCTAAATATGTCTGTTCTTAAATGTCTGGACGTACAGAGAAGTCGTTCATCCACACAATGAATCAAACCACGATGAGAAAACAATGAGAGAAGCCAATCCACATCACAGGATCAATGCAACCCAGCTGCTTCTCACTGTCCTTTAAATTCACCTGAACTTCTTGGAGGCCACTGCTGCATTAATAAATTATCAAACGATAATTAAATCAATAAATAGAGCAATAAATAGTTTATCTTTACTGTAACACTCTGATATATACTCAAGGTTTATCAGTATTCCACTATTTACATCAGCACAAATACTGCACACACACACACACACACATGTTGCCTTCTATGCAGCACACACATGTTGCCTTCTATGCAGCAGATGTGTCAGTTCTGTTAATGTCCCCCAGCAAAGAACCCGAACACAAACACACACAAACACTTCAGTGTTTTTAGACACTCACTCTCAGTTTATCAGACTTGTGCATTTAAAAAAATATCCAATTTTTCTTTTTTTTTTTTTACATTTAGTGTGAATTGCTGTCACCAAGCATTTAATCCTGACATGTTTTGTTTAAATGCATGGAAGATTAAAAAAGAAAAAAATTGGACGAAAGACTAAACATTTCTACAATTTTTTTGTTTCGTTTTGTTGAACGTCCAGAGGACTAGACTTAACTTTTTTTAGATTCAACAAAGGATCGTTTTTGATTCTTTCACACCACCCAGCAGATTTCTATCCATCAAATCAAACTTTAGATCATTTTAACAAATCATGTTTTACTCTTTAGCTTTGGACCCACAAGGTTTCAGTTCATGCTTTAGCCATCATCACCGAAGTGAAGTGATCTTTAATGCTGGCTCGGGGAAACAGCCTCGACATTCATGTGAGTCGCCTCTTGCTGTTTGAAATATGAATTATTGCCATTCTGATAATATTACGTTTTATTTCCAGCACCTCAAACTCAGAACAAAAGCCTGATTAGGATTCAACAAATCAAATGTCCTGTTAATTTATAAAAAGTATAATTTCTGAGAAGCAGAATGGAAAAAAAAAAAAAAAAACCTGCAAACGGTCCTGCCAGTTCTGTTTAGTCTGAAGGTGAGCAGGTTAAACCAGACTCGGGCTCAGTTTAGCTTTTTTTGTTTTTGGTGAGAATTCATCACATGTTCCTGTGATTAGTTCAAAACATCCTCAAAAATGTGTTCACAACAGATACGAGCCAAATAATTCTATCTGAGCCAAGATTATATTTTTATGCCTGACCAGATTTTCTTCATGCGATGAATCATATTAACATCGAGTCGAACGTCTGCAAATCCAGAATTCATCAACGAGCACATTTCATTTGAAACGTAAAGAGAATGAGGTAAAAATCATCACATCAAACTTGTCTCAGTGTCCTGTGCACATTTAGAGGACACTGTGACAAATTATTCTGACAGAGTCCAACAAAAAGAAGCGGTCTATTTTTACAATGTGTGTTTCTCTCAGTTGTGCATTAAGATTTTAATTGTTGAGAAACTTTACAAAGTAAAGCTGTGCTCAGGCTGATTTTTATAACATGCTGAACAGAAATGAGGGGCTGTCGGTGAGAAACCTGTAATCTTCTGTAAACACATCTTTAATGATCTTTTATATGTTTCATCAATTTGAATGAATCAAAATAATGTGATCAGTCCAGGAATGGATTGTAGTTTTTGTTGATCGTCTCGTCCGGGACGTCTCTGGTCTGTGAAGAACTCCTGAATGGATTCACCTCTGCTGAGTATTTTTCTCCAGAAACACTGGACAGAGCATCTCCTGAGCCCAAAGTGACCCCCGCATCATAACCCCACTGCATCATTCCCAGTTCACCGTGTGGAGTCCCTCTGGCAGACCCAGACTGTACCCCCACGGTTTCTGGAGCCACCTGAGCTGCGTGAAGCGCAGCGGCAGCAGAATTAGTGACTCGCAGAACGTGCAACGCTTCCTTAAGCTGCGGAGTTTCACCAGAAGGACCCGGAGCTCCGTGAGCGGGTGTTAGGATGGAACTGAACGGATTGTGTGACTGGGCTAAAGTTTCAGCCAATGCCCCTGATCCGTCCAAAGGAGCAGAAGCCATTCCTTTGGCTCTCACAGTTCCTGGGAAACGAGTCAGAGGGATAAGAGGATGCAGGGATGAGGGGAAGTACAGATTGAAGCATTCCAGCAAAGAGAAAATGCACCAAAGCAGAGAGAGGAGAACATTTCTGCAGGTTAATATTTACTAGTTTCTACAGAGTAACTTTACTAATGCTCACACACACACACACACACACACACTCAGCAACACCTATATATGACAGCTAGACCACAAAGAGAGGATGGTTCAGCAAAACGTGATCACAAAAGCTTTTCCACAACACGCCATTTCAGCCCACCCCCACCCCCCCACCTGTCGTTCTCTGGACTGAAGCCTTCAGTAGTTTGATGTTCAAACATCGGCACAGAAACATTTGCACTGATTCACTGAAACTGATCAGGCGTCCTCATTAATCAAGTGATCCACAAATATTTCCACATAAAGTCTGCATCAGAAAGGCTGTTTGTCACCGAGAGGGAAGCTTCTTGTCCGTCCTTACCGATGGCTTGTGTTCGGGCAGCGAATGGGTTGGTGTGGGGGTGTGGTTTGGGGTTTGGATTCGGGGCGAACAGATCGTCCAGGTCAACCAGCGAGCCCAAAAATGAAGCAGTCTTCTTGAACTCCTCCTCCTTTACTGATTGCGTTCCTGCAATAAATTAAAGGTCCAGTGCTACTCTAAAAGGTGTTTTCTTTTGGGAACAAGTCAGGGAGGAAGAGAGAGCAAAGCGGAAGAAAAGTTAATTGATTAGGGCTGTGAGATGGCTGACGGCTAAGATGGGGTTAAATAAAAGGAATAGTGGGAAATGAAACACATGCTTTCAACAAGAACACACATGCAAGCACAGAAAGTCAAACATTTTAGTTTTTGAGTGTCATAATTATTAGTAAAGAACTAGGAAAGCTATCAGAAACTTCTGTTTGAAAAAAAAAAAAAAAGCATGCGTACCTTTTAGTTTACTGCTCAGAATCAGGATCATTTAATCAAACATTTAGTGGCTTTGAGCAAAGCAGACAATGAGTGTGTGCTAATATTAAATGGTTGATGGTACAGATATACAGAAGTCCCTCGTTTATTGCAGGGGATCTCTGCCGGAAGCCCCACGATAACACATACACATACCGGGTGCGTAAAGGCATATTCTAAACCGTTCCCACAATACAATATTCTAAACAACGTTTCTAAACGCTCTAAATGATGCGCATGTCATGATCTCCCTCTCTCAGCCACGCCTACGTCTCCGCTCTGCATGGAGATCAGCTGATCAGCTGCAGCAGGAAGCTTATCCTGCAGTGTGGGCTGCACAGAGGTGCAGCAGGAGCTAAATGATTTTAAATAAGTTATTTAAAATCAAAATTCCATGCTGATCGTGTGGCTCGTCCACCAATCAGCCAACTGTGTGTCATGTCCAATCTTATTTTGAAAAACCGCGATAGAGTGAGTCTGCAATAAACGAACCAAGAAAGTAGCGAGGGACTATTGTATGTACAGATAATCAATAATCAGTTTACCTTCACCACTGCCACTGGTACTGCTTGGAGCTCCCCAGGGATCATTGTTTTTAGAGGGTCCATCTCCAAACGGGTCGCTGGATGGAGAAGAGTCTGAGGGAGGAGCAGGTGATCCCCAAGCATCATCTGTAGAGGCTGGAGCTGAAGCTAAGGGGTTAAACAAAGATAAAAAAAAAAAAATGTGCAAATATGTTTTGTGGCCTGTATAAAATAAATGACTCAAATAAATTTCATTTTTCTAACAAATGTGTTTTGGTAGAGATGCATCTGACCGGTTGTTCTGAAATGAATATTTCTTTATATCAGTGCTGCACAATGTTAGCAAAACGTGATATGAGATATTGTTTATTATTGTGGTGACATATCAGTTGTAATAAACTAAACTACTTGAAATATGTAATTTTTATCAGTACAAGCAGTTCTTTGGATACTGATAATCTACTCAGTGATATCTTTCTATATATTCTGTGGTCCTGCTGCAGAAAATCTCTTCCTGACCATTAGTATAAGAAATGGTTTTCATAAAATACATTTTCTTTGGTTTCTGATTTCCTGTTCTCTCTCATTTTTAGCAGCAAAGACTAGATTGGGGAAAATAACAAAAAAAAAAATTTTTTTTTTAATATTTATCCTGATTCAAGAGTAGATCATGTTCTTTTAGGAAGAGATTCATATTCATCCTGTTTGCTTTGAGCTCTTTATTTAGTTACAGAAAACCAATTTGTGCAGAAAAGCTCAGTCAGGATCTTAAGAACAATCATCGAGGTCAATACAAGCTCGTTGAGGGGCATTACAAAATGTAAATTATAAATGAAGGTAAACATTGTTCAGTGTACATTTGCTGAAGCTCATGAAGACGTTGAGGTGGATCTTTGTTTGTATTTATAGAAGAAAGTTTTGAATCCTAGCTTTCTGTGTGTTAGGTGGCTGTAGTTCAGAAAAATCAGTGATTACCATAAATAAATTGTTTGTGGTTTGATGCCTGGCATCACTAATGAAGATATTTAACCCTACAATGGCTCTTGATGGAGTCATGAGAGACAGGAGAGAGAAAAGAACTGAACAAGGTGCTGAGTAAACACGGCTTTACACTTTGGGTGGTCAATAATGTCAAGAAATACAGGCAGTCCCCGAGTTACGGCGCCCCCGACCTACGGCGTTTCGGACTTACGGCGCCGCCCCAGTGACGTCATCACACCTCACGTTGCCTTTTTTATGCAGC
>JARVGS010000736.1:28638780-28660795 GCA_031762315.1 Hypsolebias antenori
TATATATATATATATATATATGTGTGTGTGTGTGTGTGTGTGTGTGTGTGTGTGTGTGTGTGTGTGTGTGTGTGTGTTGCATTTATTTTGGTTCTTTAGATATTTATTTGCTGCAACATTCGTTAATGTACTTTTTTTTTATTTACTTGCTCTTAAGCACATTTAACATTTTACCATTCCTACTTAAACTTGTAGATGAATACATAAAGTGCACTAAACATCATGGTTTATGTTTAATTACTATATTTGACACAAATAAGGCTGTAAAGTTCACTTCTATAACTAAATTCTCATCAACTTTCAAGCTTCTTATAGTCTCTGCATGAATAAAACCCTGTGATACTCTTTTACTGTTAGGTTCATTAAAACCTTCAAGTTAGGAAAACATAGTAGTCACATAAAATATCCATGACAACTTTTAACACCAAATGTCTATTAGAGCAGGTTTGTGTTGAAACGAATCAACATTGAGAAGTGACATATTGTTTCAATAAGATTTAATGATAACTTCAAACATGGAAGACAAATAACATTTCAAATACATAAATAGTACATTATAGACAACATAACAAAAGTTTGATATTAATATTATTAAATAATACTTAATACAAAAAAAATACAAAAATGAGATGCCTGCATCTCAAACTAAATATGTTCAAATACGTTTTATAAAAAGCTCATAAATAGCATTCTAAATAGGTTAAAAAAACAGTATAAAAACAACATTACACATGTTTCCTTGTCATTCAGCTCACCATCCTGATAAATGCGTAGCAGGCGCTGTGAGTGTAAACAGCCTCAGCACCTCAGTACCTCAGCACAGTGCATTACAACAATTCAGACGGCCACAAGGAAAACAATTCAGACGTCTGAGATGAACCTACATTCTGCTTTGTTTCAGAAGATATGACAACTATCTCGAAGAGGAACCTTGAAATGATGCTCTATCAGATCAGACAAGTGGGAATAGACTAAAGCTAGAAGCTTTAGAAAGATGGGCCTATTATTTTAGGAATATGTGCAATTTTGAGCCAAATATCTGCTTCTAACAAAAAAAGTTTGTGGCTCATATTCTATTATTTCGCTAAAAACTAGTTTAAAATACATCCATGTAGCAGGGATCCTACAAAGAGCAGAGTGTAAAACATGTGAGGCAGCTTAACTCTATGTATTATTCACAATGTTATCCATCGTTTTGTGTATTTTTTTAATAAAGAAGCTAAAAATACCTACATTTTTAAATGTAAGCTCATTTTAATGCGAGCGAGTTTAAATTACCACAATGATAATTAACGTTTTGTGACATTTCATGTAATGAAATAACTTTTTTTTTTAATAATCTTGTGAAAATAAATGTCTGAAACTGTCCTCTCTCATAGTTCAAGCTCCTGCATCTTTTCACAAAACATCTGGAGTTAGCTGCATCCCCCAAAACACATTTTGAGTAAACTTTAACACTGGTTTGTGACAACACGTGAAGTTTTAGCTTCGATTATACGAACAACACTAACATGAACACGACACGCCTCGTGGCTAAAACAAGCTCTACACGTTCAGTAGCGAGCCAACTATCTAATAAAGGAAAGTTTATTCATAAAGGGAATTATGCTTTTGCTGGTATATAATCATAAAAAATAAAAACAGTTGAGCTTTTTGACTCGGTGCTGAGGATTCTTCTAGGAAATAAAACTTTTGACCTAAAGAAATATAAATTACTGAGTTTTCGAAGTTTCACCAGGACTTTTCTATTCATTTTCTGAGCAAGCTCTGAACTTGATCTTGGGCTCTCACAGTAAGAACCGGTCCTTTAGACCGACCCTGCCATCTTGAGGTAGTCCACCAGCACGACGGATAATTCATCCATCCTGCCTGAAGTGAAGTGGTTTCACAGACTGACAGTTGTTCACGTCCCTTCAGGCTCTGGGGCAGCGGGATTTCCTGTGGAAGTGCCGTAAGATCCATTTGGAGCTAAGGCAGAAGACTTGCAACTTTTCTGAAATTTCTACAGAGAAGATAAGGGCGTCGAAGGAGTTGGAGACGATGGGAAGCGAGGGAGCCGTTGTCTGAGGAGCTTCTTCGTTGAGCTGAAGACAGAGAATAAAACAACGATGAAACAAACTCCCACACTCTGGTACGATCTTAAATAAATTAAAACGTTCATAACATTCGTCAAACTTAGCTGACACTGTAGGTCTTATGTGAATTATTATTAGTTTGATTTTCTCATCTTATTTCATAATAGATGGAAATGAGTTAAAGCACCCAGAACACACCTGGTGAATGGATTTTCTCAGGAGGCCAGAAAGGTGCTGGAGGTGGGCGATGACCCCCTCGTCTGCCTCGAAGGGCAAACTCATGTTTCCTTTAGCAGCTTTCAGCCAGTCCACGTGCAGCCTGAAGGCCTCAGTGTGCACGTACAGCTGCAGGAGTGACTCATTCATCTGTGGACACATCAAACACACACCCTCTGCATCAACCAGTCGCCTCGCTCACGTGTGGATGTGGCGTTTAAGTCAAACAGGTCGATACCTTCAGAGCCTTGAAGTGAGCGACAGTGTGCTGGATGTGAGGAAGACTTTCCAGTTTGTCTTCGGCAGCAGCGAAGTTCACAACTTGGTCGTTCGGCTGTCGGAAACAAAATACTTGAAGTTAATGGACATCAAGAAGTTATGAGCAAATTATTATAAATCTGGCACTGACATATTTGATAAGTTCTGTTATACTTGCCTTAAAATGCATAAATAAATTTGTACTGGTTCCTAATAAGAGCCTGTTTATAAATAACTTATTACCGCTTTATAAACCGCTTCATGATGTTTTTTTAAGGATCTGAACTACATGAGGGGAAAACACTGAGGAAGCTGAAACGCAAAAACACCTTTTTACTGGGAGCGATAAAATAAATTATTTTATTGTTCAATTGTTGTAACAGCCACAAAATCTAATTAAAAAAAATGTTCTGAAACTCTTTTTCATTCTGTTGCAGGAAGTTTGAAGTGATTCTTACCAAGTCATGGATCTTCTTGGACGAGCTCAACAACCTGTCCAGGTGATGGATCATTGATCCAAACATCCCACAGATGGAGGGGCTGGGGGTGGGGAACGACGCCGAGCGAAGCACCAGCTCCGTCAGAAGCAGCAGGTGGAAAAGTCTCGAGGTAGACGCGTGAATTACTGGGAAGACAAGAAAAACATGGAAAAATGTATTCACAGTTAAACTTCGGATTCATTAAAGTGTAATCTTTCACAATAAAATACAAAATCAACAAGCCAGGAATAGTTTTTGGACCATTTTGGTCCAACTGAGCAGCATCCAGATGTTTTTGTACACACAGCTGCACACAGCCCCACAACAGGTGGCAACATGGCTGCATTCAAACCACAGCCAAGACTTCCTCCCTCCTCCTTGACCCAGAGCTGCTGAATGATTCAATGTGGAAACCACAACGCTGCCTGATCACTTGTTTTTGTTTCTAAACCTCATGACGCACAAGATTAACCCTGAAGCAGCTGCAGTTTGAGGAACGTCTCATCACGTCCGTGCAAAGCCATTAGTCTGACGTGAAGGAGCCTGAGGACAACTTGCATCAAAGTTTGGAAGATGCCGAGGTTGATTTGAAAACCAAGAAGGAATTTGATGCTACAGTGCACACGCTCAGTTGACTGGGATATCCTGTCGTCTAGACGTTTACAGTCATTCCAAGAATCAGATAAGAGCTGTCAGAAGTTCAAACCACCCAGACTAAAGAGCGGTGCTGCAGATGATGGATAGATACCAAGCAGGTTAGATGCAGTGTGTGTACGTGTGTGTGTGTGTGTGTGTGTGTCAGGGCAGGAAACAGATTTCTGCAGGGTCATGGCTCGTGTTTCTGGGAAACAAACAGCTGAGCGACTGATCCGTTTACGCACGACATCTGTTATTGATCAGCTCTTTTCAGATGAAGTCAACAGAGAGAACGTCATTTTTCATGATTTATTCTGAGAGAAACAGAAACCACGCAGGACAAATGCTCGCAGTGATTCAGAGGACATATTCAGAAATTGGGTTTCAGTTTGTTTCTCACATGATTTTTTCTGGTCTGTCAGAATATGACGGTTCACTGAGCTTGTTTTTATTTATTTCACACAAAAATATGTGTGTGTTTTCATTTGTTTATATTTGTTAACAAAATACTTTATGGATCCCTGATGGGATTTTAACAGAATCTTTAGAAAGTGATCTGTTGGGTGAAATCCAACTAACCTGGATAATGATTAACATTTGGAGTCAACTCAGTTCAAGATGGCTGCCATAGCTAACTAACATTACCCAACAAGGACGGCTAAATGCCAGAATTTTACAGACACTGACTGAAACAGGATTAGCTGATTTTGGTATTTGCAACACACACTGCAGATTTCTCAATAAGCCAGTTTAAAAAAAAAATCCAACAAAGTTCAGTCAGATCATCTGGACAGTTTTTTTTTTTGTTGAGACGTTTCGTCCACTTTGATGTCTTGAACCACTTTGGCTGTGGCAGCTTAGGAGGAGTCGACGGGGGAGACAGCCCCAGGAACCATCTTATCACCAGTAAACTGGTTGGTCCACTGTAGGAGTGTACTGTTTGGTGGGGGAAACAGTTTGTTTGTGATTCTCAGACTGATGAAACCCTATGGATGGAGGGCGAAGCATCTCAACAAAAAATGAAACTGTCTAGATGACCTGACTGAACATTGTTGCAGATGGTGTTCAAACACCCAACCTCTGGATCTAATAATAAATAAATGTCACAGTTTAGAGTATTCTTCAGTTTAGGTGTTTTTATTTATTTGATTGTTTGTTTACTCTGCTTTTATTCTTAATTTCAATGTATTTTTCACTCTGCTTGACTTCGACTTGTTTTATTTTGTCTTTTTCAGCCGTTTCCTGGTTAATCTTCAGGTGGATGGACGACTTGACTATTAACCATTTTGGATGAATGCACACTAAATATTTTTTTTAGCTAATTAAAAATGTTCACACGTAGCCACCGTCCTCTTTAAAGAAAAAGCAAGTTGTGAAAGAAAATGTGAAGTAATCCTGAGTTTTCTGGTTTCACACAGAGATCATCTTCATGGATTTGTCTTTGAACCAATAATGTTTCCATTCAGATTAGCTCATGTCTGTGAATCTATCCGTAGATTAACACAATTTAAAAAGAACAACTTGATGCAACAAAGAACCGAACTGTCCGTCAGATGTGTTGGGTCACGCTGAAAGAATGTGAGGAATGCAGGGTTTTTTCAGCCTCCTGCTGGAAAAGGAGAGGCCGACAAGACGCCTGACTCAGTGTGATCCCTATGTGGTGACATCAGCAGTCTGACGCCTGGACCCCGGCTCTTCACAGAGTAAAATGTGCCTTTTGTCAGGAGAGTTAGGCCTTAGACACTTTAACTGCCACTCAGACCTTTGTTGAAATAAATCACTCTCTTTGTTCCCGACTAGTTTACTTGATGAGCTGCTGAAAGGTTTCAAGCTGTTTCCAGGTTTCTGCAAGTGTCCGATTCCACATGAGGACTTTGCCTGGGCAGAACCCCAGGAGCCAAGAAATGACCGGCAGTGTTGGATCTGATAATGTGGAGATTTACGTCTTCTAGTACCAGAAGCATGTGCACGTGTCAGGTGTGTGGAGGAAGAGTTCAGCTCTGCACACGTTTTATCTTTAGTTTTGTTTGGCTGCACAGTAAAACTGCACTTCAAGAATCAGTGGTTTACTTTTTTTTTTTAAAGTTGTCGGGTGTTTTTGTGTAGAAGACAACCTTATTAAAATGTTTGTTTTATCATTATCAGGTGCAGGAATTGAACATTTATTTGGAGCCAAAAGTGCAATGAAGGCAAATATTTGCTATTTCACTTCTTTCTATATTATAACTAATAGTTGTAAAAAAAGATGAGTTTAAAAGGAAGTTGTGATTCCTCCTGACTCAAACACCTCGTTGTGCTTCTAAACAAGTGCAAGCAAAAAAAAAAAAAAAGCATTATTTGAAGGGTAGCCTAATTTTATGACAGTGTTATTTAAACAGACAAATCCAAGATTTATTTGCCAAACTTTTAGCAACAAAAAGTAAACATGCTCTAATTATATGTAAGAATAAGTTTGATCTGAAAAACCAAAGTGAGTTCTGTTGTTTAAATTATGCATTTGTATTTTTTTTTAATACTATATGGGCCGAGTGGAGGCAACCCCTGCAGGAGGAAGCAGCCAAAAGAAAAACTTAATTTTAAATATGTTTATTTTATGTCTGTACAAAACCACTTAAAAGTGTCACCTGTGTTGGCCGAGGACAACTTTATTTTTTCTTGGTTGAACAACTATCTCTTCATCTTGTATAATTAATAAGTCTTGTCAAAACAAGAGATTTTCTTTATTCTTTGTCTTAGCGGCTGAAATATCAGACAATCTGATTAAAATCTGCAGTTTATTTCCTTTGCTGGTTGTGGTTCTGCTCCAAAAGAGAAAATAATGCTGCAGAAGTATACGAGATAACTGCAGAATGAGAATGATAAGATAGTTCAGCCAACGTGAGTCAGACTTCCAAACTGAAATGAATCCATCTCATCTGACAGCATTTCTGAGGAGACACTTGTGGCGTGAGGACATCTGGAAATAAAACGTCCCACCTTTCATGAATTCTGTCAGTGACACTAAATAAACTTGTGGTTTTGTCACAAGTTTGAATCCAAATTCTTAGTTAATTGCATCAGAAGGCCTGAATCACAAACAGATTTTCTCTTGCAGGCACATTTCTGTTCAAGCAGCTGAAACGACACAATCTGCCTTCAGTTGTTGCATCTTGCACCCAAAGACCCGGCGAGGCCGGTTTCAGCCTCACTGGAAACTTGGAAAAGCACGAGGAAGAAACTGGGGAGAAACAGAAAACATCCACTGGCAGTTCAGCGTGCAGTCGTGCATCTGGCAGCGTAAACAGCTGTGACAGCGTTCGAGCTGCTTCAGGAGCGGAGGAAGCGCGTTTGATGTGTTCAGCAGGCCCGTTTCATCCCAACACGCTTACTCAAACATGAAACAACAAGTGAGTGCAGTGTGTCACATAATCGCCCACTTCCACTGTTTCCGTTTGAGTTCGTGCCCTTTTTTTTTTTTTTTTGCTGGGTCAGGCAAACAAACGCTGGAGTTTCCTGTGTGTACTCAGTGGACGCCTTATTTTCCCAACTCTCTTTACTTTGACTGTGAAGGACGCGTGGTGAACTCATGAACAGCTGCTCTGTTAACTTTAAAGGAGCGAGTGAAGCACAACTTCAAGGTCTGACGTGTTTTTCCTCATTTTTACTATGTTTGTTTTCCATGCCTTTGGTGTGACCCGAGTCTTAATAAAAATATGCATAATATCCAGACAGCTAGACAAACAGAGGGTGACAAATAAATAAATGCTTTAATTATAAATGATATTTAAAGGCCCAAAATTTCTTTAAGTAATGCATATCACCCGTTAACTTTCATGCCAGCGTCTTTTAACTTAAGAACAGCTTTTGTTGACAAATGACAAACGTTATACTCATGTTGATAAAACCTTGAAAATAAGATTTTCATAAAATATAGAATAACACTTTGTTAGTGCAGTTGGACTCAGCTCAGATTACACCAATATTTAGCTCGATATTTGTAAGTTTTAAAGTCATTTTTATGTTTTCTGAATTGGTTTATTAGAACTTTTTAAGGATTCTTTATTATCATTATGCAAACTTATAGAAAATTATGTTTCAATGTGGCATCCCACTTTAACATATTTGAAAAAATACTTGAACAAAGACAAACGTGTTAAACGTTTTTCTTCGTTTTAGAGGTTTAATTTATAAGAAGCCTTTATTTATATAGGTTAGTCTCATAAAAGTTACATTTCATAAACGCAATATGAACAGAAACCCTTGGTGTGTTTGAAGGAACATGTGCTACTTTATTTAGAAAGTGAATATTGATCATATTAAACCAACTCATGGTGCAGCTTCCTGTTTCTGAATCAAGTCGGATGTGTAACGTTACAATTTGCTTTATTATTGCTTATCTGTCTTAAAGAGTGGATTCAAACAAACACAAAAATACAGCTTCTTGCCAGCATAAACTATATCCTCCCTTTGTTTTCCTGAGCCCATCTTGATGATGCCATACAGATAAAGTAGCTGAGGCAACATGGAGTATGAGTGAGTCACTGCACATCCACAGTGTCAGCAGTTATGAACACAACAACTGTCGACCTCTCATGGCAGTACCACATGTTGCCGCTGGGAGGGAAATTGACACGCTGACTCACTCCATCTCTTACAAACAACAGGATCGATCCGAGCCCAAACAGTGAGCGTGCAGCTGACGTTACAATAAATGCCCTGGTGATGTGCGGCGATGACATCACCGTCTGCTGAACTGACTCGCTTTCTGTCCCAGACAAAAACACTTTCTCCCGATTTATCTGCAAGTCACCGCATCTCGGTCGTTACTGGCAGGTTGTCATGGCAACATCAAATTGTTGAGGGCATGACACACACACAAAACAAGATTAGGGCTCAGTAGGAGCAGCTTGGCATGAAGCCCATCGTCTGTAAGAGTTTACCAACCTTCACACAGCTATAACACAAAAAGTTAAATGTCCTGATGCTGCTCAATAATCCAGGTAGAAAAATCCAACAAGGTTAGGTCAGGTTCTCTGGACAGATTCTTGGTTGTTCTTCATGTTTCATCCTTTATCCAAAAGACTTCTTCACTCTGAGATCTTGTAACAAGCTCAGCACCTTCTGTCTGACAGTCAGAACCAGTCCTTCATAAAGGAGGACCATCAGCCTAACAATGGATCGTTAGCGCCCTAACAATTGTTCGTTAATGTAAAAAAAAAGTTAAGTCCGGTCCTCTGGACGTTCAAAAAACAACAAAACATTAATAAATTAATAAACAACAACAAAAGCGTTAATAAATCCATCTGTTTCTGCTGGAAAGGAAAGCGGCGTCAGGCGTTTCCAGCTTCCCTTTCATGTGAAGTAACTGTGCAGAGGTAAAACCAACACCGGCAGGTTTACAAGGAAGTGGTCTGAAACAACTCCCAGCCAAGTTACACCAATAAATTCTGATGTTTTATGATGCAAGGACTTGCACAGAAAACAAAACATCCACTATTGGCAGGAAAATGCTCAGAAAATGCCAGAATTTAAATAATATTTGACTTCAGAACAACTTCTTGTTGCACAAACTTGATTAATTGCTTCTGCTGTAGTTCTAATTAACTGTTTACTTTATAAACCTCATTCTTCACTCTTTAGTGCCTTTTAATGCATTTTAAATGCTTGTGTAAGTGATATGTTCACGCAAAAACAGCGTAAAGATGAGTTTTGATATTTTACGGCCTCGTCAGGATTCAATAAACTAAAAAGATGTTTAAAGTTTTTCATTTCACCTCCTACAGAAGCACCTAAGGAGGATAATGTTCCAGAAACATGCATTCGTCTTAACATGAACAGATATTAAAAAGTTTAAAAGTCACGTAATTGCATTTATATTTTACAAATAGTGATTTTTAACCCAAAAATGTGTTTTAAAAAACTCAAAACCTCCAACTTTAAGGTTGATTTTTGACTGAGAAGGAAACGAGCAATTTAAATTGGACTAGTTTAAGGTATTTGGGGAAACCCCATACCAAACACACACACACACTCACAGAGACACACACACAACTTCAGCCAATCACAGACAGTCCTGAAACTAAACAGGTTATTAAGAAACCCATTAAAGGAATGAAAACACTGGATTTTAAATAATGTTTCATTCATTCATCTTTCCATCTGTTGTCCCTCTCTAAGCTCTCTCAGGCTGGAAGTAAAAGTAAAGAGCACGTGCACGGCAGCCCCCCTCCTCCAGACAAACACTCCCTCCTCCACACACAAACACACACGTTGTGTTGGTCTGAAAGTAACAGGAACAAACTTACATTTCATCTTTCTGCTCCTGCTGCAGTAAACAAACTCCTGAGTCCAGTGTGATACTGTAAGTGTGTGAGTTTGTGTTTGTGTGGACAAAATGTAAAAGTTCCCTTTTATAGCTGAGAGTATGACACATCACCTGAGTCATCAGCCATCGTCGCCATTCAAGCATCGACGCCCACGCTGGCCAGCCACCCCTCTCCCCCCTCCACCTCCTCCACCCCATCTGAAAAAAGGTTCAAATATCTTTGTTTGTTGAAGTCATCACAAAATAAATCTCATCTTTTAAGCTGAAGACTCAAAAAAAAAAACATTAATTTAAAGAAATTTACGCGTCTCTCAGGTGACTTCAGCTCACATCACACAACTTTTTGGAAAGTTTGAAAATAGAAACAGAAGTTAAAAATGTGGAAGGAGAATGAAAAGGGGAAGATTTAGTTTATTCTGTTTTTTTTTTTTTTTTTTTTTTTTTTTAATTCGCTGGGGTGTTGTGCTGTAAATGAGAGTGGAAAGATGGGAATTTCATTGTGTGCAAATAAAGTGATGACAATACTGCCCAAAATATGAAACAAATGTGATTAAAAGGAACAGAGTCTGCTTTCCTCCAGAGATGAACTAAAAATAAATGAATAAATTCTTTCAAAAACCCCTGCTTTTGCTGATTTTCAAGAAATTAAAAGAGAACAACTTTTAGAAATATGACGTCTTGGTAAAAAAAAGAGGCAATTATGTTGCTTCTGCCAACCCAATAAAAAGGATATCAAAATGTCCAAACTTTACATCTTAGGATTATGTTTGTGTGAATCTTTAAGTTTCAATCATTCCTCAGTGCTGAAAGAGAATGCAAAGTTTCCGGTTCATTTAAGAAGTTTTAGTTTGAACATAAAAGTGACAAAACTAAAATTTGCAATGTTTAATGGAAACACATATGCAAATGGTTAATGCATTTCTTATTTCTGGTTTTTTTTTTTTTTTTTTTTGGCAGTCAAACTCCGGCCTTGTCCACATGAAAGCACAATATTTTCAAAACAATCATTTGTCATATGTATCTGCCACTGTTACTAGAATTATGTTTATCCAGAATGCTGTTATAGCTCTGCCAGGCCTGCATGAGGCGCTGTAACGCTGCCATGAAAATACACCAAAAACAGGAAACAAGGCGTGCAACATGTTCATAAAGCTGACGGGTTGGCTGCAAAATGCAAACACAGAAAAAAGAGGACATCCTCAGGTTATATGTTATATAGAAGTGGGGTTAGATCATCATTGCTTTCATAAGGTTGTGTTTCAGATGTCTATATTAAGGTTTGATGATTCAAGACATTGTTATTCTGGAAATCATGGTTTGAGAAATACCATGCTGAGGCTATGTTTCCATGTGGACAGAACAGTAGAAACATGTACATATTCACATGGTTGGCCATCTTACAATGGGTGAGAGCGTTTTCTGAGATATGCAGTTCCTGACTTTACCACAAGGTGTCACTAAAACACTTTTCCTTTGAAGTAAATAAACATTACGTTGTTTTGGCAACACCCCAAAGAATTGTTAAACAGGTAGCACCACAAATATGAAAATATCAAATGAAAACATTATAACCTCAACAATAACAAATTTACGTATTTGAGCAGTAATTTTATAGCAAAGTAATCTTTCCTAATTTGTACACCTGCTGTTTTTCTGCTCCAGCTGCTGCTCTCAGCGAGGGCTGCGACAGCGAGCAAACTCACGAGAAATTTACCAAGTGTTTTATGCCTTTCCTAATGCAACCGACTTTAGCGCTGTGCACTTCCAGTTAATCTGTACTTTAGTTAAATAAAAGTACAGTGCTAAATTTTTCATTTCGTATTTTGACCACGAGTGCAGGAGAAACCAACTGTAAGCACAATACTGACAAGTTAAAGTCAAGATCATTTTGACGCTTGCCTGTTTACTTAAAATAAACAATGTTAATAGTGAAAAAAATAAAATAAATAAACCAAGATATTATTAATTTAGATTCAACCTTCTTTTATCCCAGCAGATATACTTCCTGGGCAAAAAAAAAAAAAAAAAAAAAAAAAGTGTCCATTCTGACCTTGTCACCTCCTTTCTCTGCACACCATGGTTTTCATCTTGTCCAGTGATGTTTTCTTGACCAATAAATTAAAATAGCCACAACATTTTAACATTTAGAACTAAATTAATGTAATAACCACGTGTTGTTTGAACACTTCATGTTCAAATAGAATCCAATTTATGCCTTTTGTGAAACAAACCGTTTCTTTTTCATCCGGTTTCAATCAGTTTCACCATTCTGAGCCTGGAATCAACCAGTTTCTGTTACTTGATAGTTGTGTAGTAAGTTTTGTTTCTTTTGCAAGCGAAGCTTTCAGCTCCTGCGCACTAAAGTTCAAAGAAGTGACGTAGTTTTCTCTGTGGACTCCCTTTCTTCTATTCTCTGCAGGATTAAAGTGAGAATTCTTATTGTCTCAGCATCATCTAAGAAAAACACAGATCAGTTTACTACACAGTTTCAAGAACTTGTATTTGTTATCATTGAAGTAAATGCCCAAAAAGAAAACAAAAAAAAAAACTATAATCTCAAGTCATTGAGCTTTACAGTGACTTGTACAACATCATCCAAACTTCTCCAACCTCTAAACGTAAAGACAACATCGTTCAGTCAAGTCATTCTGGACGCTTTATTTTTTTTTTTTGTTGAGATGTTTCGTCTTTCATCCAAAGGACTTCATCAGTCCAAGGAGCCACAAACAAGCGGAGTCCCACAAGCAGCACACTTCTATAGTGGACCAACCAGTTTACTGGTGATAAGATGGTTTCTGGGGCCAGTCCTCTCCCCCGTCAATTCCTCTGAGGCAGCCACAGCCAAAGTGATTAAAAACATCAAAGTTCATGCATAACAGTCCAGGTAAAAATTAAACAGTGTTCATTCGGGTCATCTGAACGGCTTCTTTGTTTTTTTAGAGATGTTTTGTCCTTCATCCAAAGGACTTCATCAGTCTGAGGAGAGATTGGATTATTGAACATGAACTTTGATGTTTTGAACCACTTTTGGCCATGGCTGCCTCAGAGGAGTCCACGGGCAAAGCCATCTTATCACCAGCAAACTGGCTGGTCCACTAAGTGAGTGCACTGGCTGTGGAACTGAATTTGTGACTCCTCGGACTGATGAAGTCCTTTGGATGAGGAACGAAACATCAATTAAAAAATAAATAAATAAACTGTTCTGATGACCTGACTGAACAATGTTGGATTTATGTTTCAAGGTTGGAGAAGTTTTGGATGATGGCGTACAAGTCAACGTAAAGCTGAATGTCTGAATTTCACCTTTTTTTGTTTTTATATTTTTACATAAATATTTAGTTGTGTTTAGGTCCCAAAAGCTGTACGTTAAAAAAAAAAAAAATTCAAGTTTTTAACATAGCAAATCACAGATGACATATTACATGCCATGACAGAAACTTCTCACTGAAATAAAATATTTTAAAACTGTGCCTTTGTGCCGCTCATCAGAAAACACGTGATCAAACAGTTTCGATGTAATAAATCATTAAAATTGCCTTTATGCATCACTGAGTTGTGTAAAACAGAATGGATACTACATAATGAAAACTGCACACCAGTATTTATCTTTTTCTGACCATAAACATTAGTTTAACTAATTTTTTTTTTTACATTAGATTTATATGTATAAACTTTAGATTAATGCAACACATAGGATTTTAACACATGAATGTGGCAGCATGAAGAATGTTGAAGCACGAATGTGACGTCATGAATGTGTCGCATGAGCGCTCGGGTTTAACCTCAAGTTTTCAGGCCTGTTACTGTTTATTCTGCGTTAATCTCATTCGATAATTCATCAGTTTAAGTTTGTCTAATCTGCTGGACAGATTAGACAAACCAAGCAAGCTTGGACTTTTCCTTTTACTTGTGTTAGCAGTTTTTTATGCTGCTTTAACAAATCAACTGCACAGGCTGTAGGAAAATGAGGAAATTAGGCAACATTTTATCTTTTCCAGATGTTTTTTTAGTGCACATTGCATTGGCATTCAAACCAATCCATACAGAAACTCCTGAAGATGACAGAGTTGGAGCTTCTGTTCAATAAGTCATAACTTACTCAGTTTAAATCACTCGAAACTAAAGATTCAGCTAAAAAAAACTGTAAATTCTGTGTAATTGGAGGCTCATTATCCCAGTTTATTCATTAGACAGTGGTTTGGCTTGAGTGAAAACTGCGTCGTCAGGGTGGATCAAAAGTGCAATCTGCTGAATGATGCTGCAGAGTTTCCAAGAAGCCACCGGTTTCCTGCTTCTTCTAAAACGTGTATGATGGTTCATCTCCACCCACCAGGACGCAGATGAAAGTGAACAGGTGAGCTCTGTTCAGGCTTCCTGCTGAAACGCAGCACCTTAACGTTGTTACATGTCATCAGATGGTGTGTGCTTCATTAACTGCTGAACTGATGACTTTTGACCCTGTGAAAGTAAAGCCTGGAAACGAGTCATGACGGCTGCTGGCTCACTCTCTCTCTTTTGTCATAATGATGCCATATGGGGTAACGACGAGGTTGCGTGTTCTTGCGTATGCGTGTTCAAAGGGGGGGCTTGTCCTGAATAGCAGTGTTTTCACACTCAGACAAACTTGTTTCATCATTTCCCCAACCACCCACGTTCCGGATATTTCTCACTTTGTTGCTCCCGCCCTCTCTCTCATGTCTGACCTCTGCTGAACGCAGGAATGTGAGGTATGCAGCAAGTGAATGGGCAACAGAGCATGGAAATCATTGATGAATGAGGGCTGTTTCCCCCCACTTTTTTTGTTGTTTTTACATTGATACCACCCAACTGAAGGTTTTAAAGATTGATGGAAATGTTTTATTATATCACTGTCAACAAAAGAGGACTTAGAGGAGGTGGGGGGGGGGGGACAAAAAACATTCAGCAAGCGCACAAAAGGACAAATTCTGGTGCTGCCCAGGCAAACTTTGATCCAGATGGACTATTTTTAGGAATGAAAGAGGCTCACACCCTCTTTTCTAACCAACAGTTTCAACTCGTGATGATTTAAATCATCACACGAGGCAGGAATTCAGCCCGACAGCCTGCTTGTTCTCCCTAAAGATGACAAATGAAGCATGTCTTCAAAGCTAAGCTAAAGCAACCAGTATGTTGCTTCCTCCTGTGGAAATTCCTTAAGATTGTGGGAATTCCACGTTCTGTCTGAGACCCCAGTCTGACCATGATCTCATCCTGAAATTTGTTCCAGGTCATTACAAGTGCCGGTAAGTTGCTTTGTTCCATCAAGGACAGGGTTATGTTATGTTTTCACCCCTGTGTGTGCAGCAGGACAAAAAAATGTACAAACTTGGATTGTATATCTTGTTTCCTTAAGGAAGCATGTGTGGAGATGCATGTGGAACATGTGGTTGTTCTGAGATGTCCCTCTTCAATTCTACAGAATTCTAAAATCCCAAAATAACAGCCAGAGTCATCAAAAACTATATTTAGATGGACAGTATTAGCAAGAAGAAGCCTTGCTTCCAATGAAATGTTCAAATCCCCAGAGAGCCATTTATTCAAAAGCATGAAGTCAGAAACACAAAACGTCAGACAACCCTCACCCTCCCAGGAATTGAGAAACATTTTCCAAGATCCAACGTCATCATTCCAGGAATACTGACTGAGGCGCTGCAAAAATGTAACGTTTGTATTATTGGAAAGCAACAAAAATGCATTTACAAAAACACAAACAACTGTTAGATGATGCCTTCAGATGATCAACTTTTATTAATACAGGTTAGTCACATTTGAGTCGAGAAAGACCGGATCTTAAAGAGCTGATCTGCTTTGTGACAGAAATCTTGTTTTTGCTTCAGACCAGATAAAATCAAATGAAACCAGTTTTGACCATTGTTGTCATTTACGGCTTTGGGCCAGTTCCTTATTTGGAATCGTTCACTGCTTTTGCACAAACAACTTACGGTAACCCTTTTAATTTTTTTATTTCAAGTTCTTCCTTCTTCAGAGGTCACCGCAGCAAGCAAACTTATGAAAGACTTGTTGGACACTGGATTCCCTTCCTGATGCAACCTGGGCTCAAGCTCAGTCTCAGGACTACAAGACCCCAACACTGACTGCCACGGCCCCTTCAGTTGGCACCAATTTCAGTTTTATTTCTTATTTCAGTTCATTTTTGATGTTTTGAACCACTTGGCTGCCCAAGAAGAGTCGAGGGAGAGGGTGGGCCCCAGAAACAATCACCAGCAAACTCGTTGGTCCATTATGGGAGTGTGCTATGGGACCAAGCTGTGGCTCCTCGGACTGATGAAGTCCTTTGGATGAAGGACGAAACGTCTCAACAACAAAAATGGTCCAGATGACTTGACTGACCATTGTTGGGTTATTTCTGTCTATTACTTCCTGCTACCTTAAAGGCTCAACATTAACAAATGTCTCTAAAGTGTAAAGTGTCCTCACTGTCCTGAGGGACATTAGGACTTTTTGTTGACCAGCTAAGTTTTGGTCACAGCTGTGAAGTGACGTGAAACTGACTGGAAATCAGATCTAAAGCACATTGTAAGTTCTGGAAAGCTGAAACTTGAGGCCTCCTCTTCTGTTTAAAGTTTCTTTTTTAAAATACCGGTAAATGTCTTCTTTCACACCTCCCTCAAACCGCCTAATTTATCTGTTCCAATGTGAACATACTGTCCTCAAAGCAGTGTCCTTCATCCTCGAGATGGAGGTGAACAGCTGAGTTTTGGCCTGATATGACGATGCTTTCTGCCAAAACAAGAAATGTTTTGTTCTGTTTAACACCAAACTATTGTCCTGCAGAGAAACGCAGAGGACTTGATCAAAATGCATCCATCCATTTTCTTTGTCCACTTCTCTCCAGGTAGCAGGTATCTCTCTCCAGGAGTCACTGAGGGAGGTGGACACCCCAACAGGTCACAAGCCCATCATAAACACAACCATTTGCAATCTCATCCACAGCTAGGGACTATTTAGAGCAGAGATGGGCAACTTTTTACTCCCAGTAGGCCATTAGCCCTTCATTATGGCTCCCAAAACGCAAGGAGAACTCTTCTGATGGCTGTGCATCGAGGAAAAGGAAGGTCATCACCATGGACTTACATCGAAAATTGGTTTACGCGCTTGTTAAAACAGGTACGGCACATGTATTTGTGTACGTTCTGACTTACGTCGAAAATTGGTTTACGACGTCCCATAGGAACAGATCTACGTCGTAAGTCAAGGACTACCTGTAGTCCATTGTCCTGATAAGACGATGGTCAGCCAGCACGGTTCTGATAAGCCTCCACAGAAGTTGGGGGTGGGGGTGGGGGTTATGATGGTTGCGATAGACTAAGCTTTTCCTTAGTTTAAACATTTCCCAGGAGAAATTGGTAGTTAGCCTGTTCCGAGGCCAACTGGGGAGTCAGGTTCAGATAATCCACAATTGTTGATTTATTCAGGGAGACTATTATTTCTTGTCAGCCTCGAGTCTTTACTGATACTTCTAAAGTCCGAAATGGCCAGATTAGGGTGCATTCTACTGGTCTATGCTGACGAGCCTCTTCAAGGTCGTTTCATGCTGTCGAGTCCCAAAGCCGCAGGTGGCCTGCGATTCAAATCACTTCCATCTTATGGTTTAACTTATCAGCTGATTTTGAGCCCTCAAAGCACAAACCAAACCTTCACATATAGGCAGCTGTCTGACGAGGGTCAAATTAGCTGCGGCCGTCTTCTTTTTATGTTGATAAACCAGGAATCAGACCATTCCGAAAATAGGAAACCGGTCATCATAAATCTAATTGTATGCAATTTCGGTATCCTCAATCGACAGCAGAGGTAGACACATCCCATTCCACTTCCCAGAGATATATCCAGCTGCATGTGTCGTCCGAGCAGATGAGGGTTCTCCAGGACCCTATCGCCTTGTTGAAAAGATTTTGTAATTTACGTTCAAAGTCCAGTTGGTCAGATCCAAAACAATAGTTTTCATTTCGGAAGATGTGTAAAAATAGGAGCTGCTCCGATACACAGACAGAGAAAAAAACAAAACAAAAAGAACAGGAGAACAGAGAGCGGGAGGAATGTGTGCGTCTCGTTCCAAAGCCAGTGAAGAAAAAAAGAAGTGTATATTATACACTTAAGATTAACGTGTTAGTGGAAATATACAAAACAAAGTTATACATTTGCATTTCTAAGTCTTTAAGGTTCAGTCTAGTTCTGGAAACACAAAGGATTTAAAACAATTTTTTTTAAGTTTTGCACAAGATGTTTAATTTAAATTCTTCAAGTCTCATTGATACATTGCTTTTTTTTTATTTTTTATTTTTTAACCAAGGATATTGGGGGCCTGATGGTGATTGTCCAAGACCACTTTTGACCCTTGGGCCTTAAGTTGCTCACGTCTGATTTAGAGTTATCACTTAACCTAATATGCATGTTTTTAGTCTGTGAGGAAGCTGGAGTACTTTGAGGGAACCCATCGTGCATGAGGAAGCCAAGTAAATTACACCCAGAAAGGCCAGAGGGCAATTCTGCAACTTCCTCCCTGACAGGCAACAGCTATAATCACTGCACCACCGTGCCGTGCTTTAGATCAGGGACAATAGCAGTGAATCAGTGCATCCTGCCACCATCGCAGAGGCTTCCTGTACCTTTTTAGCTGACAGAATGACGAAACTCTGGAGGCTTGCCTGAAAGTTAAAAATGTCCCATTAACAATCGCACACCAGTAAGTTCTCAAACCAGATCAAAGAACTTGCAGGCGTCCGCTTTTCTGCTCAGATCATTAATGAGGCCATAACATTTTTTTTTATTTTTTGTCACAACGGCTCTTTTGAAGGAAATTGAGTGACTAAAATCTTAAGATGCGCCTCTTGAAAGTAGCATTCAAGTGCAGCTCCTCATCTGTCAGCTGTTTTTTTCTGATGACTTCAAAGTCATTTCTTCCGTGTTTGTGGTCTGGAAGGCTTCATAGTAGAACCTCCAACCTGCAAAGTGTTGTTTTTTCCTCTCAGATGACCCATTAAACCATTTTAGTCTCTGACACAAACAAAGTCAAGCTAACAGTTCAAAAGACATGCATTTCAAATGTACAGATATTAGGAAGTGACTTTATAAAGAATGTTAAGCAAAATAAAAATCTGTTTTTTGGACGAGGAGTGCTACACGCAGATGACTTGCGGTGAGAAAGTCTTGGGTTTGACCCCCAGTCGGAGCCTTTCTGCACGAGGTTTGCATGTGTGGTACTTTGTTTTATTCCAACAGTTCCAAAACACACGTGAGGTCCATTGGTGATGAACATATGTGTTCGTATCGGTTGTTTGTCTTTATGTGACTCTTTTATGGACTGGCAACCTCCAACACCTCACACCAAATGGAGAGACACGGCAGCTCCTCTGAACAGAAACAAGAAGATAAAGATGCAAAGTAAAATGTTTGCATCACAGGGTTTTCTTCACTTCAGGAAAGCCTATCAAAATCATATTTTTTAGGAACTTCTCATGTCAATTCTATATTAGACACAAAAGTCCCCTAATTATTTTTATTATTTTCCTTTAAATCCAAGTGTCTGACCTCTCTTTATTAACAAAGTGCAGATGGAGCACATTGATCTTGTTTGTGTGGGATTCCTTTGTTTCCAACCACAACTTTCTCCACAGCTGCCATTCATCATAATCATCCACCGCTCCACACCTGCACCTGATTTGGAAGACCGCTCTGCTGAGTACCGAAACTCCTGCCAGACATTCTTCCGACGCTGGAACGTTATGATACCATGTGGTGAATAAAGGGCAGCCGGTGACCTTGTTTCCTAAAATTTTGACTAACCTTTGGGACGTCCTAGTCCAGCTCTTTGAGTCTCAAGACCTCCATGTGATTTTGCACCGTCATCTTTTTCATGCAACTACCAAATATGAACCTGTAGTGGAAACTACAGAGCACCATCAACCTGTTCCTCTCGCCAACGACACTTGCCTCTTCTGGATCACCTTCACCTCAGTGGAAACCTGTAGGACCTCATTCTCACTCTCCTCTCTGGCTCTATCTACAAAAACTCTAGTAAGAAAAGGACTAACCTCCAAACAAGATTTATTATTCAAGCCCCCTGAAAATTTACAAATACTCACCTTGTCCCTTTATCTCTTCCAGCCCTGTACATAAATCAACACTTGTAAATAAAAACAATTACTTTTTGTACGCCTGCCTCTTCTGCAGTCTGCTAACTTGAGGTCACAACACTTAAAATTATGTTAATTTGATGCTTGTCAGAAATCTGAAATTTAGAACTCTTCTAAATTCATCTTGCAATCATATGTTAATTTTTTTACAAACATTGCATCATATTTGAACATACTGTATTTTGCAGCCAAACAGGTTGCATGTATTATATAAATTTAATTTAATCCAACATGGGCAACTTTATAATTTAAGATCTATCAACAAATTATTTACTGGTTAACATAAGATTTTAGTTGTTTGATCAGATAAATGTAACCGAGCCATTTCATTAATTTAACAAACACCACTGTAATAACTTAGTTTACACATAACCTTGTATCCATCAATAATTTTCATTTGATATCAAATCCATATTATTGATGAATATAGATTTGCCTAAATCTACTTTAACATAAGATCATAGTGTTGGATGAAAACAACCTGGCATTATCGACTTACAAAAAATAAATAAAATTTAAAAAAAGGAGCCACATCAGGAGATTTTTTTTTTTTTTTTTACACAGTTTACTTAAAGAGCAGAGTTCACACAGGCTTACAGATGTTGCATTGAAGTCCCGTTCGTGAAGATCTGCACCAGTCTGTGTACAGGAATTGTTTTTTTATACACGCTTATCTGCACGATGACCTCGGCCTCTTAGACTTCGAGGCATCGGGTGCCTGCAGGCTCCTCTCAGAGACAAACAGAAGCCTCTGACCTCACACACATGGTTCAATATTAATTTAACATTAGCAGTGATAAACATCCTTTACCTAAATTCCCCTGACAGATTTAAATTCAATTCACTTTATTTATATAGATCCAAGTCACAACAGAAGTCGTTTCAGGGCACTGAACAGAAACATTCACATACATTATAAAAAAAACAATTAGTAAAGGCTATCTGAAAACCAGATTGCATGAATCTTCACTTCAACTCAGTCTCTAATCCTGAGCAAGCACAAAGGCAACACTGTTTACATGGACATCAGTAATCGGATTAAACGGCCATTTGTAATAATAATGTGTCATATAAACACCGCATTTGGATTTCTGAGCTGATTCAGCTTGATCCGAATGAATTTGTAATCTGAATGAGAGGGGTGGTTTATGCTTATTCATAATCTGAACGGTGTGCATGTAAACACTCAATCTGATCATTTTATTCTGATTGTGGAAAACTGACCTGACTGCACATATGCGACCTATGTCTATTTTTGTATTTCCACCTGGCTAATGCTAATAATATTAGCATGTCGGGGAAGCAAAACTGGTTGGTGAGCCACAACACTTCTACTAGAAACTTTGAAAGAGCTCAAAATGATCTGTATCACCTGCCGCTCAGTCAGGGAGTGCAGTAACGTCTCCACCGTCATTAAAACCTGTCGCGGGTCCATTTTGGATGCTCAGGTTTGTCTGTGTTCATCACAAAAGTAAAACTTTTTTTTTGTGCTGCTGTTTGACGCATTGTTTTGCACTTTGTTCTTAGTGTATTCTTAGTTTAGCATATTTCTTAATTCGTGTCTTGGATCTTATTACTAGGGGGTGCATGATATTAGATTTCTGGCCAATATCTGATGTGCTAAAACTTATTTGGCTGATAACCGATGCAGCTATTTTATATACGTTCCTTTGTCAGAACATAGCCTCTTGTTTAGGCTTATTTGCTACAAAAATCATGTAACAGCTTTAAGAGCTGGTGACATAGTATATTCAGTAACAGCCATATGATATGCATAGCACTTTGTCTTGTATTAAAAGTGTTAAATGTTATTTATTAGCATTAGTCACCTGTGATGCTGTCTCACTTGTGGAGGCTTGTTCCAGGTTCCAG
>JARVGS010000736.1:28667781-28684651 GCA_031762315.1 Hypsolebias antenori
AAAAAACACATAGAATAGGCACTGTGCAGCTATTGAAAGTCAATGGGAGGTGTGATGACGTCACTGGGGAGGCGGGCTGTAAGTCCGAAATGCTGTAAGTCGGGGAGGCTGTAAGTCGAGGACTACCTGTATATTTTTTTTTTCAAAAATCTTTGTCTGAACACTCACTTGTAAATGAAAGTGTCTCCTGTGAGTTATCTCTTCAATATAATCTGCACTTGTCACCAGATGTTCCTATCATTCATTCATTTATTTTTGTCGTCTCATTGTTCTGTCATGTGATGTCAAGTCAGAGCACGTGGTGTCTGTCGGAAAGCGGCACTGTGAACAGACTTGTTTCTCTTTTTCTTATCTGAGCTTAAAGGAAGCTGTAAAATGACTGCAGTTTAATTACCTTTAAAGATGAACTTCCTGTTCAGATTGACAAATTAGTTTCCTGTACGTTTTTACTTCAATATGATGAAGTAGTTCTTGTTATAAATAAACTAAAATATAATCATGCTGTACATTAGTCCTGATGACAAAAAACTCCACATATTTATGGCTCTCTGGCCACACTGAGATGAAGCTGATTATTTAAATTTAATCACAAGATAACAGGATTATTGATTCCTCTGAGCATATTCTGAGACACTGGCAACATCTGACATAAAGTTTTCTTAGACCCTTCTGTTCTATCATGTTATTTTTTTCTAATTTACTAATGTGAATGTAGATTGAAACGGATAAACCCCTTTAATACACATTTTCCTTGTTTAGTTAAAGTTCTCATAATTTTCCACTGTAAATAAAATAAAGGCGAGCTTGACTTTTTTTTTTTTAGGTAAAATGTTAATGGAATGAAAACTACACAAAGTGATTAAAATGTAAAACTGCTCTCAAAAGTTAAAGTTTTATCGTCACTCCTGAGCTGAGCTCCGATCTCCAGTCCACATAATCACTAAGTGCACATACGAGTTTATTTCTTGTAATCTGCAAAAGCAAATCAAAGCAACCAGCACCTTCCTGTAAGCTTCCTTTAACAGCAAATGATCTAATAAAGCTAATGTCAGACTAAATATTAAGAAAAAAACTCTCTCTCTCATTTCCAGCTGCACAATGTTTCCAAATTCTTCTGATTCTTCAAAAGAAACCAAGTATTTAAACGATGACATCAAAGCCGTCATGTACCACATCCGCATCGTCTTCTGCACATTGATTGTTGTGCTTGGCATCACAGGAAACGCTATGGTGATCTGGGTGGCTGGATTCAAGCTCAAGGTGAATACACAGTGATGGGTATAATAAATGTTTGGAGTTCTGTATTCCAGAAAAGAAAGTCAAATACACTCACAATAAGTTTTTGGTCACTCAGTCATCAGAGTGAGTTATTGCTGTTTTTGCAGCTATGGCAGTTTCATTTTGATGGAAAGCTGCTTTCTGCAAGATTTCAGTGTGTTGCTGAAGAAAATTGTATTGGAGAAAACTTATGAGATGAGACACTGATGCTGGACAAAAAAATCTGGTTTGAAATTTTTCATCCAGTGCTCACTAGGTTGAGGTCAGTTCTCCATACAGGTCGGTCAACTCATCAAACCTTGTCTTTGTAGTCCTCACTTTGTGCACAGAGGCACAATGAAGTTGGAAAGGGACCTTGGCACAAAGTTGGACATTAACTTTAATAACATTAGCATTTAATAACATGAACTTTAATAACACTTACTTTAATAATATCAATGTTTAATAACATTATTAACTAGATTGCAGCTCTCTGCTCCACACAGAGGGCTGTGGTAGCTTGGTGGTCTGTGGTTGTGTCAGGAAGGGCATCCGATGTAAAAACAATTGTCAAGTCTTCATGCAGCTAATTTGCTGTGGTGACCCCTGACGATGGGAGATGCCAAAAGAAGAGAAAAAAAAGATTATTAACAATAACATTAATTACATTAACATTTAATAACATTAACTTTAATAACATTAACATTTATTAACATTAACTTTAATAACATTAACTTAAATAACATTAACTTTAATAACATTAACGTTTAAAAACATTAACATTAATAACATTAACAACATTAACATTAATAACATTAACAATATTAACATTAATAACGGTAACATTAATAACAGTGACATAAATAACATTAACATTTAACAACATTACCATTTAAGAACATTAACTTTGATAACTTTAACTTTAATAACATTAATGTTTAGTTACATTAACGTTTAATAACATTAACATTATTAACAACAACATTAATAACGTGAACAACATTAACATTAATAACATTAACAACATTAACATTAGAAACATTAATAAAAGTAACATTAATAACATTCACATTAATAACAATAACATTAATAACAGTAACATTAACAACATTAATATTAATAACATTTAATAACATTAATAACAATAACATTAATAACATTAACATTTAATAACATTAATGTTTAATAACATTAACATCAACAACAATAACATTAATAACATTAATGTTTAATAACATTAATGTTTAATAACATTAACATTATAAACATTAATAACATCAACATTATTAACATTAATAACATCAACATTATTAACATTAATATCATTAAAATTAATAACATTAACAATAATAACATTAAAAACATTAACATTATTAAGATTAACATTTAATAACATTTACATTTAATAACATTAACTTTAATAACAGTAACATTAATAACATTAACATTTAATAACATTAACATTTAATAACATTAACATTAACAACATTAACATTAATAACATTAACGTTTAATAACATTAACAAGATTAACATTAATAACATTAACGTTGAATAACATTAACTTTTACTAACATTAACGTTAATGACATTAATAACAGTAACATTAATAACATTAATATTATTAACATTATTAACATTAATAACATTTATATTATTAACATTAATAACATTAACATTAATTACATTGTTCAAAAAGTCTCCAGTAAAGTCTATCAGTGGAGAGATCCCAGTCCAAACGCTGACAAATTTCAACACTTAACAGATGTGGACAAAGACTTTTAGTCATATAATGCATGTTTGGAAAGTGGTTTAACAAAATTAATTTGGAACTTGGCATACAACTGAACAAATATTGACAGATGTTGCTGCATGCACTAATTATTGCAAGCCATTTGTAAAAATATGTCAAATGTTCATTTTTCTTGTCTTCATCTTTCCACCCTGTTTCCTTTTGTCATTCTTCTATTTTCTACACAGAGGAAAGTTACCAATGTGTGGCTGGTGAACCTGGCTGTAGCAGACCTGATCTTCTGCATCACACGAGTCTTCTCCCTCACTAAGAACCTTTTCTTCAACCACTGGCCATTTGGCGTCTTCCTCTGCAAGTTCAACGGCTTCTTCAAATACGCCAACATGTTCTGCTCCGTCTTCCTGCTGGCTGTGATCAGCCTGGACAGGATGCTGTGTGTGTGGAGGCCAGTCTTCACGAAGAGACACCGTACCTTGTGCGCTGCCAGGGTGGTGGCAGTGCTCGTCTGGATCACAGCCATCATCTTCAGCACTCCCTACTCCTTCTATCTGCAAGTTAACATGAAGAACAACAAGAGCAAATGCTCCTTGGAAGAACATGGAGCCATGTATGCTTTTTACTTCATCCGCTTCCTGTGTGGCTTTGTTTTACCCTTCACTGTCATTCTTGTTTGTTATATCGTGGCTGGTTTGGGCATTCGACGCACCCGCCTGTCAGGGAAGTCCCGCCCCCTGCGTATACTGGCGTCACTGGTCATTGCATTCTTCCTGTGCTGGGCTCCTTATCACTGTCTGCTGCTTGTGAAGATGGTGGACAGCAAGAACGCTGTGTTGAAGATCTGGCAACCTTTAGCATCTGGTTTGGCCTACTTTAACAGCTGTGTTAACCCACTGATGTATTTCTTCATGGGGCTGGATGTGAGGGGACACTTGAGGCAGAGTCTGATGGGCATTTACCGGAGAGCTCTGGCTGATGATGTCGAAGGACAGACGAGTCAGTCAAATGATCAATCTTGAGGAAAGCACTGCCTCAAAATACAGTTTTGCTGTGGTGGCAGGAAGGACCGTGAGAAACGATGCTGGATCACAGTGAGAAGGTTTTTGCATTTAAACCTCAAATTCAAGCATCATTCACAACCAAAGACCTGTTCCTCGTCTCATTAGACTTGTGATCAGAATAATTTCTGTTTATGTAGAAAGGTTGCATGAAGAAAAGGAAATGTAATGCAGAAAGGAAACATTCTGGTATTAAAAAACTAAGCATGTTTTTGATCATTTTTTATGTGCAATAAAGGTGGAGAAAGCATTTGAATCCAAAAATTAACATTACACCTAACAAATCACAGTAACTTGTGATGTAGCAGCAAACATCTTTGCATCTCTCTAAATGTAATTATTTCTCTTTATTAATATATCAAGAGTGTATTTAATGCAACTCTCTATGTTTTATTAACATTCAACAACAAAAAAAGTCTGTGTAATTCCTAGAAATAGAAATTTCATGCTTTGCAAAGTGTTTTTATTTTTTGCAGCCTGAATTATTTCTACTTGACTGAATTCTTCAAAAGTCTGAATTTCTGTCTGAAACTACAGTTGGGTTTTCATTTGACCTTTAATTTGAGCAAAAATTGATATTTTTGGACGAACCAGTGAAGTGCGCCAAAATCATCTACTGCAGTAAATTAATGTTTGTGTGAAGAGACTTTTGAAAAATGCATCTTATTTGACAGAAAATATGACTTAAAAACTTTTTTTTTTGGTACTGTCTTGTAAAAATAACAGAGAAATTCTGAAACCTGCTTGTGGTTTAAGTCACAGAGGAAAAATAGAACTGACATGTCTGGAGAGATAAGAATAAAAAATGAAGGGGGAAGTGAGACTGTTATGGAAACCAGTTGTAGTCATGATTCATTCATATTCAAATAGTTTATGAAGGTCAGAAGAAGTGAAACTGTACAGAAAGTTCACAGCTTTACAAATACATGGTTTATGTGCATGTTTTTGTGTTAGACTCCATGTAAAGTATCTAAATGTTTCAGCTGTTGTTTGTGTTGCTGTAATGGTGGGCAGATGTGTACTGTCTGAACAATAAACTGAGTCTCCTTATCAATTCTTAGCAACAATCAATAAAGCACAGCAGTGCATGAGCAGCTCTGCAGAGATGCACATCACTTGGACACAGATGAGTCTGTATTCTTTGAACTTTTGCTGTGGGAGGTTATAAAGTTGACGTGCTGCTGCAGCACCAACATGAAGTAGTTCACATATTTAAGTTCCAATCTTTAGATCAGTGGTGGTCAGGTCAGCTTTGTTCAATGTCAATACAATATAATCACAAATAACACTATTTATTTATTTATTTACTTAATTTTGAATGAAATGGCGTTCCAAAGGATGCTGCTGTGTGTTCATCATAGCTGAAGCAAAAATGTGCGTTTCTGTCAGGATGCAGGCAGGTCACGTTGTGTGCATGCGTGCGTGCGTGCGTGCACACTTACCCTGCACCATTGAGGTCATCAGAGTGACATCAGCAGCCTTGCGTCGCCCGGCGGTCAGGTTGAGGCCAATCTCCTCTAGAGACTCTGAGACATTGACCACTATTCTTTGACTTGGTCCTGAGGGAGGACAAAGACACTGGTCTGAACGACTATCGGCCGGTGGCCCTCACCCAGATAGTTGTTAAATACTTTGAATAACTGGTCATGACCCACATCGAAACAACCTTCACCGTAGTAGTATGGCGAGTCTGTGACCAGACAGTGGCTCCATAAGACCAGTGTGAAATAATATTGAGTTGAAGAACATCTCTGCACAATGTAGTGTCAAACATATTCTAAATATTTTAAAACAATTTATGTTGAAATATAAGCTTCTATTTTTGGTTCATTTTAGAGCATCCGATTCCAGACAGTCAGTGCCTCACCTGTCACAAAGCTCATCGCACGTCACTGGACTCAGCAAATACAAGACGATGCCCAGACAAAGAAAAGAAACAGACTTATATACACACATGGAGTAACAAGGCACAGTCACACACACTTGGAAACAAAACTGGAAACAATCAGGATAATATCAAAGGAAACCAGGGAGTGTAAGGATGGAGACCGGCCACCAGAGGGCACCATCCTTACATTTAATATTTAATAATTTATTTTATTATTTTACTTTTCTTATTTTTAATGTTTGAAACAACATTTTCACATATTTTGTATGATTGTGTCCTCTTGTTTGTTTCAGTCAACCTTAATTTATACAGGTTAAGATTTTCTGTTGTATGAGCTCAGCTCTTGAGGCCCGTCATCAACAGACTCCTGAGTTTAAAATAAATAAATTACTTTAATGTCTTGCATTCTTTATGCAACTTTGATTTGAAATACACTGCTGTTTTGGGGTTTATCTGACACAGCGCTGACGTCAGAGAGAAGAAGTGCAGTGCGAGTTTGTCAACACCAACAGGGAGCTCTCCGTCGTACTCCTGTCATATGGTTTGTATGAACTGTTCTATTTTGTTTGAATTGGGTTTATTCTTGTTGTGATAAAAAGTTTTGTTTGCAGTAGGAAATGTTTATAATGTTGTGTCCAGGTAAAAAAAAGGGCTGAGATGTGTTTAGTTTTACTAAAGATGAGGACTCAAATCAAGCTTCAAATCAAACAGAACAACAAAAGGCAAGAAGAGAGCACAGGGAGTAACTGCAGCTCGAGTGAGAGAGAAATCGTATCAGGATGATGAGCTGCCTTCAAGGCTCAGTTTTAGACTCGACACGTTGAATACTGCGCGAGGGTGCACGTGCCATGGTTTCTTCTAAAGTAAGATGTTTTAGAACTGATTGGTGACCTTTAGTTTATATTTTCAGAACTATTTATGAGTTGTTTAGCTAATATATTAAAACTCAAATCAATCTGCTGGCTCCTCAGATAAATAGTGTTAATTTACTTTTATATACAGACCTTTTCAAAAAAATTGAATATCATGTTGTTTAATTTCAATAATTCCATTCAAAAGTTAATCTTTAGTAGATGATAAATTCAGGGCCCACAATTTAAACAATTTCAAACTTTTTTTTTTGTTTTTTAATACATAATTTGGGCTTCCAGCTCATGAAACCCACAAAAACAGGATTTCAAAAATTAGAATACTATGAGAACATCAGCCCACACTTCTCAGTTTTTTTGTCTCCGAGCTGGAAATGTCCCCAGATTTAATGTCAGAAATCTGGTCACCTTACAATACAGACGGGCTAACTAAGATGCTGCAGACGTAGCGCTCTGTTTTACATTACACGACCTAATAAATGCTTTGTACAAAATCAGTTCAGCATTATCTGCAGCCAGAAGTTACAACATCTACGTACAAAACACACAAAACAAAGCACAATGAGCTTTAAGCATCAACCTTTTGACAGCCAGTTATGACAGAAAATAGAGGATTTACTTGCAGTTACCTTTGTACAGATGAACATGTGGTACTTCCTGTTTATCACTGTTGTATTCAGCTGCTCATGAGGTCGGCCGCAGGGCTTTACCCGTCTTTTACATTTTTCCAGACTCAGCTTAGGTTTTGGAAATGGAATAATCTGTATTCCACCCTCTAAAGCAGGACATTCAACTAAACTGCTCAAGGGGGGCACAGTTAGTGAAAGCCAGTAGCTCAGGGGTTGGACATCAGCGATTAAAGTCATTATGTAACTAAACCAAGTATTACAATGATCTGTTATCTTTTTGTATTTTATTTTGTTGCAGGGGTGCTGAGTTAAAATTTAGGGGTGCTTGAGCACCCCACAAAAGAGGCTAAAATCACCATTGTGCGTTAGTTATTAACCACTGGACAAATTTTACTTAAACTTACGGATATGTTATTGGATCTAAATTTACAACTGATTAACTTTGGCAGTCAGTCTAACTCATCATGTCTGCTACAGCTAATCAAATACAGAAGTGGCTATAAATGTCAATTCTAAAGACCTCGCTAAAGATTTTTTTTTGGTCGTGGTAGCTAAGAGTAATCTTCAGCACAGTGTCAGTGTATGAATATATTGTGTGAGACCTTTCAATAGCTCATAATGTTAATTTCAAGACTAGTATTAAGTAGATGTTTAATTAAGGTTTTTAAAATGATGTTTGAAATTTCTTTTTGATGGTTTATAGAAAAACTTAGATCAACTCCCAGCTGGCCCCTGTTATACCACCTGCGAAGTGTCACGTAACTGGTCTCAGTCACAGTCTCCGCATCAGGTCTGGTTCCAGGAGAAAAAAAAAAAACGCAGACTGATCTTCTCCTGCACCAGCGCCCACTGTCCGCTCATGCTCATTACGTCCACACAAAGCAGGATGTGTTTTCCTGCTCGCTCTCATAGATTAGGATCTGGGCACGCCACACACTGGTGCTCGATCAAATAGTAAGAGTCGTGCTCGAGCATCTGCCAGTGAGGAATTAGCAGCTACCACATTATGTGTCTCAAACAATCAGGTCATTTTCATTCTCCACTGAGTCAAGTTCATTTTACTGGGATATCCCATCCCTTTGAAGAGCAGAACAATGATGATGTTACGGAGAAGCAACTGTTTATGTGCTTCAGCTGAGATGAAAACTGATGCACATGACTTAATTAATACAATGTTTGCAGCACTGTGTGTGGGTGTGTTTTCAGTGGGACAGTGGAACTTGTGTAAGTAAATATGCTCTATGGTTCGGCTGAAAAATGTGATGTGATGGAAAACCTATTGTCTGTGTTAAGAAAAGGGTGATGTCTGACGGTCTGACTCACCACTCTGTGCTGCCAGTCACGTCTTCATTCTTTTCACTGGATTGGGTACCCCACAAACATTGTTTCCCATCATCCCCTGCAACACTGCCAGCTCATTCTGCTGAGGCCAGGCTTACTGTACGAGCTCCTCACACCTCATATACAGTAAAACAGCCCTTTGCATCCCAAGAGAGGTTTTTTTTTTTTAATTTAAATTCCCGAACATCATGGACTATTGGAAAGCTTTAGGATTATTCATGATGCATCCACTTTTATATGGCCATATTTTTCATTTATTAAGAGTATATATGGAAGGGTTGATTTTATTTTGATACATCTCCACCTGAGATGTTTAATTTGTTGCAGCAACAGATGAAAATGCAACAAAATACTGAAAAAGGCTGCAAATGAAACAACAACAAAAAAAAAAGAACTCAAGCTTTGCAATGAAGGATTTCAGATGTGCAAAATATGGTTTAAAATTGTGCAGAGGTAGCAATTTTTGATGTAGATGGTAATGATCAGTGGCTAAAGTGATTTCCTGTAGTGGCTGCTACAACAGCAGAGCTGTAGCAGTCTGTTAGAAAATATTTTCTGATGTCTTTCTAGTGTGACGTGGAAAGAATGTTTTGAATTGTCCTTCATGGACAATTTGTTCAACATCCTTTTTCTCCACCACCTTTTCAAACTGTTCCAGTCTGCAGCCAACAATGGAGCAAGACTTTATTGTAAGGCTACAGTATTTTGTCTGCTGGTGTCTCTGGCACTAGTGCTGTCCCCACAATAAACCAGACTGGTAGAAGAACTCTAAAAGATCTCATATTGAAGGACAGTTCAGTCAAGAAAGCATGATCATCCTCTTTTATTTACAGCTGCAGTGTGAGGCCTCCAGTCCAGTTTTTGACGGTAACACTTTGATACTTAATTCAGTTCAGTTTAATTATATAGTGCCAAGTCACAACAGAAATATTCACATACATTATAAATGCCAATTAGTAAAGTTGTGTACGTATCTAAAGGAGGAAGCCATCAGATTGTGTTGAGACTTTAATTTTGTCACAGTCTTCCATCCTGAGCTAATGCAAAGGCAACAGTGGAAAGGAAGAATTCCCTCAGGAAGAAACCTCCAGCAGAACCAGGCTCAGGACGAGCGACCATCTGCCACGACCGGCTGTGTTTGAGAGGACGGGAAGGAGGAACAAACACAGAATGGCAGGTCCAGGATAGAGGCGAGCGGATGAGCAGGTCCCTCACTAAGAGGAAAGATAAACACATAAGATAGAAATAATTACAAATACAAACTATTTATTTGATGAAATGATGTCCGTTTGTTCTCCAGTAGTCTAAGCTTATAGCAGCATAACTGATCAAAAAAGAAAAGACTTGAGCCTAGTTTTAAAAGTAGACAAGGTGTCAGCCTCACGGACAGAAACTGGAAGATGTTTCCACAAGCGAGGAGCCTGATAACTGAAGGCTATGCCTCCCGTTCTGGTTTTGTAAACTCTATAGGAACCACAAGTAAACGTGCAGTCTGAGAGCAAAGTGCTCTGTTAGGAAACTACTGCTGACAAGTGAAACTTCACTGGCAAAAAAAAAAAATAATAATAATCACGTTTGGCTCGCATACATTCACAAATGCTGGCTGAAATGATGCAAGGTTTTGCTTTTGCGGAGTTGAAACTTATTTTACTGTTATTGATTCAACTCCTAAAAGCAAGCAGTAGTGTAGTTTAACATCATTGTATTTTTTAGGATAGAGCAAAAAGTACAAGGCGGAGAGAACAGATTTGTGGAGAGGTTTTGCATTTGCAATTAAAATAATTGTCAAATCTAGCTTTGTTTTATTTTTTTTTGACTGAATTTATTATTACTGAGATAATATGTTGACCTTGTGCTCTTCTAGTCATATTGGATACTATAAGTTATCAGTTGGATATTTGTCATTCTCTTTATTTGGACTGCCAGAAACATAGCGCGCTTGTACAAATATGAAATGCAAGTGATTTGGCTTATTTGAAATTTTAAAAAAGTAATTTAATCTTGCAGGCCTAACAGACTGACCTCAAACTGTTGTCTTTAGGAGATATTTTATATTAAATTATGTCGATGAGAGCTTCTTTAATTTACGGAAGTTGCTTCAAACTTGTACAGATACGTTATAATTTATGTATATTGGTTGAATTACGTTTCTATTCTCAGGTTAGTTTAAACTGTGTTCGGAAAAAAGAAATATCCTCAAAGTCGAGCTCCTGACTTTTGAAGTTAGTGTTGCAACCAGTGCAGAAATTTAAAGGTATTACTTATAATTATTACTGAGTTTCTTTGAGCCGCTCCCTTCTTCAGGGGTTGCACAGCGAGCGAACTCTCATGAAAGATTTGAAAATTGTTTTACGCCAGACGCCCTTCCTGACGCAACCTGGACTCAAACCCGTAACCTCAGGATTACAAGAGTGTGGCGCTGACCACCAAGTATCTTCGTATAAAATCTGTTCAGTCCAGCTCATTGACCACCATCTAACACATGCACTGTAACCATATGTAATTATATGTGTGTCTGTGAAGAAATGTTGTCCAGTGTACAGTTTTTTACACAGGTGGATTCAAAAAGGACCATCAAGAGAACTGAGTTTTAATGATCGCAATAAGCTGTCACTATTTCCTCTTACCATTAAACAAATGCAAAGGCTAAGGTAATGATTTTGACCCTGTCACTGTGTCTTCTTGCAAGTTATCTCTTGAAACAAATTTTCAATAAAACTTGGAGGAAATTATCACTGTATCTACAACGGATTCAGTTTTGAACTCGGTTTAATTAAAGATGGCAGCCATGGCTTATTGACATTAGCCAACGCCACAATGGCTACAACTTCGTCACTTGAATGGATATTGAGCTTAATTTTGATGTGGTGGTCGCTGCAAGTTAGTCACAAAACATGTTGTGCATAATTTGAATTTCAAGGCTTTCAATGCTTTTCAAACAAAAACTGTCATTTCAGTGATTTTAGGTCGATCTGATAAACTACAAACAAAACGATTTATCATGAAAAATACTGAAAAGAGAGAATAATTTGGGAGCACCTTTCGTGCTTGATTTAAATAAAAGACTGAGAGGAAGCAGGAAAACTTTCTGATCCAAGGATCACAGCCTGATAGGTGATAAAACAAAACAATAGAACCCATGAAGTGTAAAAGAAAACAGTTTTATTTTTAAGAAACGTTCCATTTCCTGCCAGCGTTTGCTGAATTAATTTATGGAAATTAGCAGATATCTGCCAGCAAGTTTCATCCTTATACAGTCGTACTGCACCGTTCCTTCAGGACATCAAGTTAATCAGAAGACCGCTGCAGCTTAAAGGGTTGCTATCATCCAATATGTCTTTTATCAGTAGTCACGCATTAAAAAAGAACAATAAACCAATACTGAAATAGGAATGCATTTTTTGCTAAATCAGATAAAAAACATCAGTCATTGTAAATGTTCTTGTTACAATGCTTTGCTGTGTTACTCTGTAAAATTTAGATTTGCGAGGCTGTCCTCTCTAAAGGACTTTAAATATACAGTACGAACAAAAAACTGGAAATGCAAGGTTTAATCTGTGGAAAATAAAATTAAGACAGTCAAAAAGTAAACATCAAGTATCAAGTAGAGTTCATTAAAAGAACAATAATTTAAGTTTCTTAATAAATAGATGTGATTTTTTCCTCAATAATTATTAAAAACTGTACATCAGTAAAAAATAGTCTCAAACTGTTTTTTTTCCCTATTTTATAAATAAAAAACATATAAATACATAAATAAATAAATAAATACTTTAAAAATCTACTGTTTTTTTTTTTTTTTCATTTAATTTCTAGAGTTCCGAAGTCCTTTCTTTTAAAATGATGGTGGGGTTGACGTCGTTGTGGCCCGAGTGTGACGTGCTCGAGTTGATGACCGTGGACCCGGTCTCTTTAACGTCGGGCACGTAAAAGGACGCCACTGGGCAGGATCCCTGCACGTTGTTGCAGACGAGCCTCTGCAGGGAGGCCGTGTTGACGATGTTGAAACCCACGCTGCCTCCGAAGGTGCTGGGCTTCCAGTACTCAGGGGAGCAAATGGGATTTCCCATTAAGCCCTTGAGGGAGAAAGGAGCACCCATCTCCACCATTGTCTCGCCAAAGATGGCGTTGGGACGGGGTTTCTCCACCAGCAGGCCAGGATAGAGCTCCACGGCGTCCACATCCCCATACATCTCCTTCAGCACTGCAGCCATTTCTTCCTCTCCTGAAACATAAACAGTTTCAGTCAACCGTTCAGTTTAGCTTGTCTCACTGGCTCAGCCACAAAGTTAACCCAAATACTTTCTGTGTTTCGACCAGCTGACATCTATTCAGTCAACTTCCTTGTATTGTACTTCCCCTAAGGCTTGCATAAGTAAATGTTTTAATGGATAGAGTTAATTTTTAATGCACAATAAATATCCCTTTAAGGAAGCAGAAAGCATCGCGTGTGTTTACGTCCTGCTCTCTGTGATGACAATCTGCTTACATTACATCAAGATAAAACGAGCTTTTAAAGTCATAGAAATAAATACCCGGCCTTTAAAGCTGCAGCAGTACGAGTTCAAACTATTTACTTAATAATGAAGTATGGCACAATAGCTTTTAGCACGTTCGACAATAATTAACAAACTGGTGAAGTGAGGTAGCAGTGTTGATAACAGCTTCTGCACAAATCCTCTTGCATCATCTTTTCCACCTACGAGGTTGTGCAAGTGATTTGTCTCACCTGTCAAGTCCTCAAAGGAGCTGTAGGGCTTCATGGAGAACCTCTTCCTGTATGCATTAAGAGACTGGTAACGCATTTGTCTGCTGTGTTCTATGGACTTGATGGCCACGTACAGGATGGGTCCTGGAACATTACGACCGCCGGCAACCTGTACAAGAAAATTAACGGGTGAGCCCACGAAGCTTTAAAGTCTTGTGCTACAGTGTCGCGACAACAACATTAGCAGTTCTTACCCGTCCTGCAATCTGCTTGGTAAACGAGTCCACCAGGCTGCTGATGCCGTGCTCAGTCATCACTGTGGTGTTGAAGACAAACTCCTTGTAGCTGTAATCCTTCCCATCGATTTGGAAGCTGTCCGGCATCAGTGGGTGCCAGTGGTACAGCGTGTTGAACTCGGATGCAATGCGGTTTTGGTACTGGAAGCGCTGGTCGAAGAGCAGCTCGGGATCAAACTTGAGTTTGAAGTAGTACCCGCTCAGGTGCTGCACGTAGTCCTCAATCACAATCTTGATGGTCTCACCTGCAGGACAAATGAACTATTTAGCTTGATGCAGGCACATAACATGTGGGGATCAAAACGAGACAAACAAATAAACAAAAACAATTATTTCCCCAACTATTACAATTATTAACCTCTTTCTGATGCCAAACATACACTGTTGTGTAAAGCCTGTTCTTGTTTCTCCGAATGCAACAATGCAGTTGACTACCAAAACACAAAGAACTACTTCCTCTATTCACAACTTCCACATTTAACACAGCTTCCCCACTCTTCACTTGCCTGACCACGAAATGGCAGGAGGTGCTTGTAAACTGTCTTTGCAGAATTCTTGACACTCACCAATCAGGATGAGCCGCGACGTTTGGAAGAGTCTTTCATCGTCCCAGTCCGGGTGAACTTCCTTCAGCACGTCACAAACTCGGTTGTGTTCACGGAGCCAGATCGTGGCGTACATCATGAGCCCAGGGACCAGGCCAAACGCCTCATGGCCAACAGCAAAGCGTTGAGAGTCGGGGACGTGAGGGGGGTAGTGCATTTCAACACCAACATCTTTAACCAGAGGGGGGTATACTTCTCCGTTTCTTATCTGTAGAGTTGCACAAAAGGAGAAGAGGAAGTTGTAAGACAGACGCACATTTGAAAGATTTATCTAAGAAGTGCAGCTTTCTTCTCTCATACCTGATATTTAAGCTTGCCATCTTTGAAGAGCCTGAGCTTGTGCTGCTTCTCCAGGTTGCCGCCATAGATGTGGCTGAGGTCCACCTAAAAAAAAAAAAAAACATATACCGCACTGTTCAGCTTTTATTCATTTACTTTTATTTTTACCATTTCGGTTCCACTTTTTGGCATTTTGCTATGCTCACCCCATGACCTTGAGACACGGTAAAAGCAGGTCCGTTCTTCATGTCAGATTTGAAGAACTGGTGCGTGAAATGTTGTGCGAAGAAAGCAAACATCAAGCTGGTGCCCTGCGGGTCTGGAATGAACCGTCTCCTCACCAGGAGCTTCTCGGCCAAAACCTTGACGTCGGGCAATTCCTTTTTGCCTACAGAAAACCAAAAATAAAAACAAACGCCCATGAACATTTGATCAAACCAGTTTGCGTCTACAGTGTAACCTCGGCGTCAAGACTGTGCAAATTACGTTGCGGTTTCGTTTTATGCTTGTTGAGGCAGGTTCTTGGTTCACTGAGAATATTTACGTATCAGTCAAGGATAAAAGAAAGACTTTATCTGTTTTCTGTGATGTAATGGGACAAAACCGTTCTTTATGCAGCATTTAAGAATCTAAAATAACTGGTTCTCCTGAGCCAAAGACACATGCTCACCTACAACTCCCATAGGGGTTGGGCAATCCTGTGGTACAGGCGGAAGGGCGCGTGTGTAGTAGGACAAGTTGGAGTAGGCTTCCCAGCTTTTATAATCGTAGTCTGCATTATAAGTTGGAGGACTATCAATCAGGTGGGATCGAGCTAGAAGAAACAAACATAAATCTTTTATTATAGACAAACAACTGTTGAACAAAAAAAAAATCGCACTTTGCCTTCCAATGAGGAGACTTACATGTCAGCACGTATCTCATGATGAAATCTCTGAGAAATGAGATGTTGTTAACAATGTTCCAGAAAGCCTTGAAGTGGGTGAGAATGTGGTGGACGGTGTTGGGTGATGGCTTCAGGGAAACCTTTATCCAGGTGAGGAATTCAGCTGCAACATTAAAAACAAGAGATGGAGGATAATAATAATAATTATTATTATTATTAATATTTAACTGAACAAGTCCCAGCGAGAAGCGGAATAAAATTTTAAAACCACTTTATGTGCACTTTTTCTTTACTTACGCGTTGTGCAGTTTTGTCCATGATATCCTGTCCGGGTGCAGTCACATTCATAATCATTTGGTCCCATTGCTGTGCACACACCCCTGTTCTGGCATGGCTGGGAGCAACATGGGTTACCTGAAAAGGACCATTTTGAACATTTATTAGCAAATCAAAGTCCTAGAAGAGTGTCAAACTGTTTTTTTCTTTGTGCTGTCTAGGTTTCAATATAAAAATGTGAAAACATCTCCATGATTTTAAGAGAATGTAACTTTAATAAATAACTAAGTTCCTCCCGACCTTAATGAATTAGTTAATCAGAAGCTTCTCTCTGCTCTGACTTACCTCCATTGCAGGCAAGAAAGCAAGTTGCCAACAAAAAAACTGAAAAAGTGAGGCTGTTCATACTCCAAAAGCTCCGATGGATTTTTCTTCTTCTTCTTTAGCCGTGGAGTCTCTCACTTCTCTTCTCTTCTGTGAGTCTGAGCGCTCAAACCTGGGGCTGGTCATTTATGATTTGAGTGACGTCACCACGTGAGTCATCCCCTATGAGTGCGCTCCCTCTCATATGATTGGCTGAAAAGTTTTACATTGATGAATAACAGTTATCTTGGGAATGTATCTTTAAAACTTCCACAATTTGTTCCGTAGAACTTATAATTGAGGTTTATTTAATTACTCAGTTTTGGCAACGTGCACAAAATCCAAGAAGCTGAACCCAAAACGCACAAGAGAGGCTGATTCTGAGCAAATTTATGACAAATATTTAATAAGAACGTGGAAAAACAGTTGAGGGAAAATCGGACCGACGTTGAAGGAACACTGTAACGAATGAAAAACAATATTTTATTTGTATTTAATTAATAATAAATGGTTTATACGGTAAAACAATCATTTTAAACTAATTTTATGCAAACACAAAAAATGTAATAATATGACATATTATCTTCATATCATTCTTGTTGGGTTTCACAAATTGTCTTGTGTTTGATTATTTTTTTAAAGAAAGCTACAAGGACTATAATGTAA
>JARVGS010000736.1:28777284-28794659 GCA_031762315.1 Hypsolebias antenori
TGTGACATAAACCAAAGCATGTTCTTAACTTGCATTGACTTGGTTTGTGCAGAAAAGTTCCTTGGAATGATAATTTACTGATTTGTTTGTGTGATGACATCATCTGTTTCTCACCCAGATAAATTGTGCCATATGAAATAAAACGCCCCACCCTCAGTATGTGAATGTCTGCAGAGTGCAAAGTGCAAAATTTTTTTTATTTTTTATGTCAAACTGAGCAGAAATGTGTTTATGTTCCTTTCTTTTTTATATTTATTTTCACATTAATTTATCATGTTTTCCTGCGCTTCTCTTTTTTTTAACATTAATTCTTTGCTATGTTTTCTCTTTCTCTATTGATCCCACACTCTTGGTTATTTTTAACTTTATTTTTTGGCACATCCATTTCATTCATCTTTCTTCATTATTGCTTTTACTGTACTTGTATTTTTTATATTTGTTTTCTTTCTTATCTGTTCTTTTACATTTGCATCAAATTACTTAACTGTCTTTATTGCTTTTTTCTTCTTCTTTTACTCTTTATCCATTTATTTCTTGTCCTTTATTGTTTATCTTGTTTTCCTCCCTTCCCTCTCTTTGTCCTCATTCCGCAGCTGTCCAAGAGGAGCGACAAAGGAACAAGGAGCGAGAAGGCGAGGTCGAGTCCTCCAGCGTGGTGAACGAGGAGATGCCAGTAGAGAAGATTTTGGAAGCTGAGATGGCTGTGGAGCAAAAGACGGAGCTTCATGCCGATGGAAGCTCAGGTGGAAGCTCTGTGAGTTCACTGGATGACAGAAATTTATGTCATGAACGATGTTCATCTAAATTAAATTATTGCAATATGAAGGTAGCATTTTGTTTAAAGAAATAGGACAATTGCAGGTTTATATTAATGTTTACCCTGTTAAAACGCGTCAGATTTCTGTTACTCAGCTATAGGTTTAGTTTAATGTACTGACAAGCTGTTTCCATGAATAATAATATGAATTTGTCCTAATGATTTATTTCTGTTTATTTCAGCCCAATGATCCAGTCACCAACATCTGTCAGGCAGCAGACAAGCAGCTCTTCACCCTGGTGGAGTGGGCCAAGAGGATCCCCCACTTTTCTGAGCTGCCCCTCGATGATCAAGTCATCTTGCTGCGTGCAGGTCTGTCTTTCTGACACTAAAGCAGTTTAATCTGTTTTAGGTTGCCTGTCGTGAGCTGATAATTTGATTGTGCTCTTTTTTTTTTTTTTAACTCGTGTAGTTTTTCAACATGGAACAAACTGGATAATGTTTATGCTGCTTATAAATTCTTCTGAATCTGGACTTGTGTTTAAAGTTATCAGATAATAAATTACCGTATTGAAAAACAGAAAAATAAGAGGAAGGAACAGTAATCTCTTGTGTTCCTCTGCCACTTTGATTTCATGTTCATATTAATGGGTTTAATTTTGTTTCCACTGAATGCAAAGTAAATTGCACAAAGCATTAGACACTCTTCGTCACCTCCCACTATTTTGAAATGGTGTAATTTGTACACATTTGTTTTTAAATTACTGTAGGCTGTTGTCATTGTTTTAGTAAGATCCTAAATATTTCAAAAGATTGTGTTCATTTAAGGCTGCAGTGTAGTTCAATGTATACTGCAGTATTTAAGGTCAGAGATCTTAGTGAGAATAAATTTACAATAATGGATTAGAGTGAGAATTTAATCTTAATGTTACAATGCAACATTATTCAACAATAAACAACTCAGTCTTAGAATTTTTTAGGTACTGTATTTAAATTTGGTTTTAATTCAGAGACATCAACATTCTTACAGGCTGGAATGAGCTGCTGATTGCATCGTTCTCCCATCGCTCCATCTCTGTGAAGGACGGGATTTTACTGGCCACAGGTCTCCATGTCCACAGAAACAGCGCCCACAGTGCAGGGGTCGGCGCCATCTTTGACAGGTAATTTCAAAGATGCATGCATACATAACTTGTATAACTTTTATTAGTTTTCCACATTATTCAGTAGACCCACTAGTGCAAAAATGCTGTTTTACTAAGGGGATTTGACATGTGATTCAAGTGTCTTTTCAGAGGCTTTATATATTTTTTGACATCAGGAATTAAAATATTTTACTTCTTAGACTAAATGTTTTCCTCAAAAAAACTTTTTGTCCTGAAAAGACAGATAAAATCCAAAATCCCCTTTTTATTGTACCTAATTAAACCTAAAGAAAGAAAAATACATTAAAAAAAAAATTATTCTCTGGTGGCTTCTACTCACCGTTTTCAAATAATTTATACTCAGGTTCAGCTGGTTTAATGACTGGGTTAAGGTTTTAGAGTAGTGTTTCTTCATCTTTGGTTGGCTGCAACTGCTGTGTTCTGCACTGGCTGTTATTGGCTGAGAGATTTTTGCTTTTTTAGTTCTGGCTGTAAAATGTTAGTGCATGCAAGGGACGCTGGTGATTAATGCTTATCCATAAAATGCATGAACACCCACCCTAATTTAGTTGAATAGCACCCATTTCAGCATTTGATGCTGTGATAATGGTTGGAGAGTGTATAACACTAATATTTGAATATTACTGATCAATTTTTATCTTGGTGTGTAAATGGATATTTCACTGTTGTGATTGATTTGAAGCATGCTTACATGTTTGAAACATTTTTTATTTCATCATTTTTTTAGGGGCATTTGCTGTTGTGGCAAAATACAGTTATTAGCTATTATACAATCATTTCCAACTTCACAAAGAGTTGGATAAACATCTGCAATCACAAGGATTTAGGTTATTATCTGATTCATTTAAGATAAAATGTTCATTATGTCATAAAATATAATCAGCTTGCTATACATGTTAGTCCATACGTGCATAACAGTTTTACTTGCTTTGGATATCATTGAATCTCAGTTACATCACAACAAGTTAATTCCTTGTTAATTACACAATAATTGTTTCATTATAAGGGGGTAAGTTTTGCTCACAAAATCTGTTGGTTTGAAATTGAGCTAACTGGGCTTATGGCAAACAGCTAATTAATTTTTCACTAAATATTTTTCTTATAACTGCTCTCTCCTTGCAGCAGGTGTGCAACAGTTTAAAAACTTTACGTATTTGAAAAGTTTAAATCTGTTTTTTTTTTTTGTGTGTGTGTGTGTTTTCGTTTTTTTTTTTTTTTTTTTGGGGGGGAAGATTGAATTTCTTCATAAAAATAGTGGTGTAAACTATTTAATTAATATATGCAATACAGCTTTCATCTTTCTGCATAGCTCCAGAAAATGTAATACAACATTTTACAGGCTGATAAGAGTATGTACCTACTACTAATTTTCATTAGGAGGTAGAGGTTTGTTTTTGTGTAATGATTCGAAAAAGTGTAAGCTACAGACGGATGGATGTAAAAATCTTGAATTTTTGCATCCAAGGTTGACGTGCAACAAAATCTACAAGACATCGTGTACATCATTTGGTAACTCAAACCGTTGCTCAAATCTGTCTTAGTTTTTAAGATCAGTTTAACAAAGACATAGTTTTTAAAGCTAAATTGAGTCCTCAGAGAGTAGTCATATATGTACAAAGTTGCTGTGTATATTTTTTTTATCAAGGCTCCAAACTTGATTAGTTCTATATAAAGAAATCAATTTTCATTTGATGATTAATAGAAATTGTCATGCTGTTGGAAGTTGATGCCCATGTGATATTTTGGTAAATCAGTAATGGCTTCTTGTTTTAGCTGACAACTTACATTTTGCAGTGAGGAAGAAAATAAGCACACCCCATTTTTTTTTATTGACTGCAGGAAAAGTAAAGAAAGTAGGCAGTTCTGTTCTCCAGTTCAGAGAATTATTTTTATATCCCAAAAAATGTTTTACACAGCACTTGGGCTTTATTTTACAATTTAACTGCAGCTCAGTACCATCTTTTAAGTTACATTTTATTGTGAAAAAACGTTATAGCTAAGAACACTAAACTGTAATTAGAGTGTTCTTGTTATTTCACAAACAACTTGTTTGCTGTTATGAATCATGAAATTTATCATTAACGTCTACTTGGGAGTGTAGGGAGTTTTGTGTACATTTACAGTTTATGAAAACTTTATTATTTAGCATTTATTTAGCCTAGTTTTAGCCATTTGTAATACTGCACTGTAAATATAGTTGTTTTAGTGCAACTTTTGGGAACAAAAAAGTCCAGACATCAAAATAAAAATTACTTTCTAATGTATCTGAAAATAGATTACAGTTTTAATCTTGCAGAATCCTATATCAGCATGAACTTCATGTACAGTTACTGTGCTCAGTAAACCATCAGCTTACTGTTAATGACAATCTACCTGTGCAATGACATTGTAATAACACATTGTGATTGAATACACAGGGCGAACAATGCTGAGGTTGGGGCCATATTTGACAGGTAATTACGCCACTACACAAACACTTTTCTTAAACCCCTCCTCTTTGAGACACTAAAATAGACAGAACAAAATCAAAGGTTGTATACCTTTTTAATTGTAGCTTTTAATTTAATTTAACAGTATTTTTTTTTTTTTGTTTGGTTGGTTGTTTCTACAGAGTATAAACCTGGACAAACAAAAACATTAAAAAAATAGCTTGGGCTTGACATTTAGGGATCTGTAGATGTTTGTTTTGACCCCAGTCTTTTGTTGGCGCAGGATCTTTTTCCTCATCAGCAAAGTGTTTGTTGAACCAAAGAACAAAAAGAAAATGTGTGGATTAGTTCTGTGAAACTAATGTTTGCAGTTTAAGTATAGTAGGACACAATTTGGGATTGAGAGACCTGATGTTGCATTTCTAGTGCTTAGTTTTTAAATTCTCAAATTGATTGTGGAACGTTTTGGAACTTATGTTGCCCCTTATCAATAGAAACCTCCTGTGTTGGCAAGCAACCATTTTATAGCATCAATTACATACATTTTAGATATGAATCAAAATTACTTCTTCATCTTGCTCCACCAGATTTGCTAAAGCATTTGTTCGATGTGTTTTGTGATTAAAGGCCTTGGTACAGCAGTTTTCAAGTCATACCAGTAAAAGTCTATCTATCCCTAAACGTTAATAATAAATAAGATGTTTTATAGTAATAACATTTTGTACCTTACACTACATAGTCTTCTTTTTTTGTCTTTTGCTCAAGTCTGACAGAAACACTCTTACTAGCACAACTGTTTGTCTTTTTGTCCAACACTTTATGAAGCACCATACCTTCTTGATGAAACATTATTAAGCACTTTAGCGTTTTTTCTTAAAGAACTCCGTTACATTTATAACAAGGTTACAACATTTTCTAAGATGGCTGAACCAACCTTTGTTATTAAAGAAAGAAGTTGTATAAAGTCAAGAAGTAATTTTGTTGTTGCTCATGGCATACATTAATTAAAAGCAGTTTCTTACCTTGAAGAAGCTGCAGGTGTTTGACATATTATTTTTAACATTTTAAACATCTGCTTAAGAAAGGTAAATTATGTTGGCTTATTTTGTCGACACATTTTGATTTGTTGGATGCCAGGCTTACTGACTAATTATTGCATTTATGTTTTGTTTTGTTTTAATAAGAAAGTCGGGTTTTGTTTTAGACAATATTTGTTGTAATTTTGTCTACCAACTGATCTGCACTTTGTCGATGCGCACAACATTATTAATACTACAGTTTGATTCTTTGCATGCCAAAGGTTTTAATGCATGAATATTGATTCTGTTTTTATTTTTTGTTTGTTTTTGGGTTTTTTTTTTCATGAAGCATTGCAGAGATGTAGATAATGGCATCTCCTCTGCAGTCTCTCTCAAATCATTTATTCAAACCATTTATCTTTTCTGTTTTTGTTTGTTTTGGTTGTTGTTGTTTTTCTGCTGCACCTTCGAAATGAATATTGATCTAGCCGTTTGTGTGGTTGTCAGTCAGTGTTACAAATGTGAAAGTGCATTAAGAGAACATGTTAATTCGGTAACAGCAGTAACTGTTGTTAACGATGCCCGGGTTTTTATGCTGCAGATAACAAAATCAGTCGACAGTTTTAATATTTAGTAGGCCTGTTAAAATACACGATCACTAAGTTGGCATAGACAGTTAGGATTTTGTGGCCCTGACAATTCAGTTGTTTTCCCTACTTGTCTGCAGAACCAGCAGTTCAACCACACCAAACTACCGATAGTTAACTTTTTTAAAAAGTCATCAAATTGAGGTCAACTATAAATTACAATGTGTGATTATGAAGTTTGTTTTAACATTTATTTTCCTTCTTGTTTTGTTCCTCTTGTTTTATTTTTTGCCTTATTTTTTCTATACTTTTTGTCTTATTCTTCCATTAGCTTTATATTTTTTGCTTCTTTTCCTCTTCAGTAACTGATAAAATGTCTTACTGTCTCTGTATGGAACGTCCCACTGCATATCTCTGATCTCTTCAGGGTTTTGACCGAGCTTGTAAGCAAAATGAGAGACATGCAAATGGACAAGACGGAGCTGGGCTGCCTTCGTGCTATTATTCTTTTTAACCCAGGTACACACTGTTCCAATGTTGAAATGCATGTGAAAATGTCCTTTGGAACAATAAGTTAAAAACTATAAATGTCTATAGTTTGGAAATAATATTAAAATAAAAAGAAATGTAACTGTTTTTGTTCTTTTTAGATGCCAAGGGTTTGTCCAACTCCAGCGAGGTGGAGCTTCTGAGAGAGAGGGTTTATGCATCTCTTGAATCTTACTGCAAACAGAAATACCCCGACCAGCAGGGCAGGTAAAGTATTACACAGAATAACATACAAGCAAGAGGTGTTGTCATTTATTTGTTTGTTTCACATCAGTTTGTTGAATTTCTTCTGACCCACTCCTCAATCTTCCAGGTTTGCAAAGCTCCTCCTTCGACTCCCAGCACTGCGCTCCATCGGTCTGAAGTGCCTGGAGCATTTGTTCTTCTTTAAACTGATCGGTGACACACCTATTGACACCTTTCTGATGGAGATGCTTGAGGCACCTCACCAGCTGACTTAAGGGAGCTACGGTCAGATTGGTCAGGATCCGACGCACACCAGGATCATCAATACGGCCTTCTTTGCTTGGTCGCCGCTTCCTCTTGTTGGGCTTTGCTTAAGTCCAGCACCTGCTGGTTTTATTGTACCAGCTTTTACACAAACATGTCACCAGGCTTATCTGTATTTTCACAATCATTCATGGACACATTTACACACATACATCCCTGAAATTCTGTACATTAACTTAGGTCAAATCTAAATAATACTCAGATAAAATTGCTAACATTTGCTAATACACGTCACTCATGCACACACATGCATTTTCACCATTCTTTACTGTTTCCCTGCACAAGGGTATTCACTCAAAAAATATAGTTTTATCTGACACATATACAGTAAATATCCTAAGTGAAATTTCAAATTTTCACATCTTCATCTCATGAGGGGTCTTTGTTTCTGCATAAAAGGCATTTTTCTTTTCTTTTACTTTAGTTACAGTTATTGCTAGTTGCACCTCTGTATATTATATTCATAACCAGCTGGTTTGTTATTTATGTTTAATTTTAGCTTAAAATCAGGTGCGAAGCATTTGAATAACCTGTCCACCATCAAAACAATTCTAAGGACATGCAAACACATTATCTAAGTGAATCTGTTCGATCTTGAAAACTTAGATTATTGTTGCTTGTTTTTTGTTCATGCTGAAACTTGATTAAGTTTCTATTTTGAAGTACTGTACTCATGAAATGAGAGCTTTTCCTAAGGCATTGAAATCTGGGGAAAAGGGGGTCTGGGAGAGCTTTGTTAAACAAACTGAGGCCCTTCCACCCTGATGCGCACAGCGGGCTTTGTAAGACAAGAAGAATGACTTGAATTTTTTTTTTTTTTTTTTTTAAGGTTCAGATTTTATCTCTACATTGGCAGATGTTTCGGCATTTTAAACTACCTGAAGCTTACAGGAAGAAAAGCTTCATGCAAGAAAAAATGTATTTGTTTCACTTTTTTCTTTTGTTTCCCCAAATCCTCCCGTACTGGTGGTCATTGATGCACTTTTGTGAGTTGTAACTGTGTAAATGTTCCTGTTTTTTTTAAAAAAATGACCATCTTTTCCCAGACACTTAAGTTGAACTTGAAGGTACTAAGTGTAGGGTTTTCTTATTATTGCATCATTTTAAAATCCTATGACTTGTTGTTTAACTTAGTAAACAATCGGTGAGTTTCTGTGCAGACGTCAGCCATACCAGGTATTTTTCTGAACTACCAGGTTAAACACTGTGGCTGGCAACTGTTTAATGTCCAGCACAGCTTTTATCCACTGGCCATTAAAGAGGAAATATGTGTCTGTGTTCTCTCAATAATCATCCGTTAAATTGGACAGGTTGTATCCTAGTGTGTGGCCTTCTGGTCAGTGAGCCTGTGTGAATAAATTTATCTGGCATTTGACTTTTCTACCAGCAGTTATTGAAGTGTCCTTGAACTGAATGCTTGAGATGTTTGAGAGGCATTGATCCAATCTGCTCTGCCCTCTCTTTAAAATAAGGTGCTAAAATCTTATTGTGTTTGCTTGGCACAAAAACAGCAACAGAGGTGGGAGATACAATTGTTAGAGAAAAAAAAATACTGGTGGACAACATCGGCGTCATTGCAATAATTTGTTGCCCATTGATCACAGGTGGATCACTGTAGATGTTTGTTGGGTGGCAGTGAGCCCATGTTTTAAATTCAAAGGACCTTTGGTGCATTCTGTTGCTGTAAATTCAATAATAAAACAGAAGAAGAGAAATCCTACACCTACTACCTGCAGATCTGGAAGCTTTGACTGTGTTGGCTCAGTGCTTGAGATTTTTGTACAATAGATGTAAATAACACCAAAAAACAAAGAGGTCATGCCGAAACAAAAGACCTGTCTATACTTAAGTGAGTTAACTTATGTGGCACTACCAAACAAAATATAAAGGTATATTATTATTATTGCTGTTTAGTTCTCAGTGGATTCATCTTTTTGCATTCGCCATAAAACTGTTGAGCCCAGGGCCAAACCACATCTCATTGCTGCTTTTGCACCAGCTTCTTCCATTGTTTCCTGTTCCTGGTAACTGATTGGATGGACTTTGTTGACATTAGCACTTGACATTTACTGTGATTGAAATTTGTGAGGAACTGAGGATGAATGTTGCAGTGAAAAGTCAAATGCAGCCACCACATAATCTGAAGAAAACAAACTATGGATTAATACACACGCTGAAATGAGAGCAATACTGGGCACACAGAGATTTACTTCCATTTTTGGCAGTGATTTTATTTACGAATGTTGATATTCTGAAGTATATTTAACCACCTCTTTAGTCACCACAGTTAATGGAAATCGGAAACATTTTGCCGTATCTATGGTGAGGAGGAACAGCAGTCGTCTTCTAGGTGCTAAATCCTTCATGTGGTGTTTTAGTTCAAATTTGCACATTTACATCAATGCAAACAAAGTATGCAATTACACAGACAAATCAGCCATTCTACACACTTGTTTAGATCTTTCTGAGTTCTTTATTGTTCTGTCACCCCCACCTTTAGTGAAGACTTCTAATTGTGGGAAATTATTACTCCCATAGTTTTGGTAGATCTGGCTGTGACTGATAAGTATTTGTACCTTTTCAGACAAAGCCATTTTTTTAATGTATTATTTTTAAATTAAAGCTGGTGAAATCATTGTGGGAAGCAATTGGATTCACCAAAAGGAGCAACGAGCATCCCGCCCAGCACATCTTTCTAAAATTTCTCAGCGTACACTTGACCTCCTCCTCTTCATGATGTAGACATGGAGGCTGGCAGTCGACCTGTAAAACAGGTGATTTGTTTTTTAACGTAAAAAGTTCTCTTTGCTTAGGTTTGGTCAGCATCTTATGCAATATTGCTGACAGTTTTTTTGGCAAAGAAAATCAAAATGGTGGTGATGACCAACATCTACCAGCATTTTTACTTTATAGTCTCAAAGCTTTAAAGGCGTGAATTGGTACATATGAGCTAATAGAGTTTTGAGACTTGAGTGAGAATGATTTAGCTGCAGTGTTGTTAGATCTATGATTAGACGTTATTCTAAACCAGACAGGTTGAGGAGGAAAATGAGTGCAACCCAAAATTAGCTTCTTTTTGTTTCTTCTTTTTCTGTACCTTCATGGTTTTGCTGATTTTAGGATACGTGCTTGCATGAATAATTGCTGGTTGGGTGAAACTTTCTTTGCAGGATTTTTTTTTTCCACTTTAGTGCTTCCTCTGTTGAATGTTTGAGCCTACTCCTACTGCACCATGTTTATTACCAGGGATGGGAATGACTACAGTCACTTGTGATCTAAAGGTGAAACTAGTTGTTTTTAAACGCAGGTCACATAAAGAACCGACTGAGCAGATGAAGTCTGTTAGTGATGCTTAAAAATGTTTGTGCTTACATATTCTTTTCTGGTAGCATGGTGAAATGGTTCTTTTGCAATATTTAAAGTATGTTTCCGGCAACTGTAACATTGATCTTAGTCTGCATGAGAATTGGCAGTGGAATAAATTTTAACTTCCCATCCCTGTATACAACAAAAACATATTTAAGTTTTGCTATCAGCATGTCTGTGTTTTTTTTTTTTTTTTTTATGATTTTGCAACAAACTTAACGTTGAATGATGACAAACGTACAGTGCAACCAAGCTATAGTCTCAGTGCAGGTTTGTAAGCTAAGCCACTTCTAGCTTTGCTAAGCAGGCAGACCTTTTAGCAACAGCTGGTGGTTGGTTGATGTAGTTTAAAAAAAAAAAAACATTTTAGTATGCGTGGCCATGTTTTTATGCAGAATCTGCAGCTACACTTTTTAACTAGCAGAAACGTTGGCTGTGACTTGCTGAGTGTTGCTGAGTAGGTTGAGTGAAATATTAGAAGGGTGCAAGAAAAGGAGGCACGATAAGCTGGAATTTAGAATTAAAGCTTCATCGGCACAGCCTGGCCTCCTTCCTTCCATTGTTTTGCTTCATCTCGACTGCTGCACCTAAAACCTAACGGCTTATAAACTCACTCACCTGGCCTCTAAATTAATTGTATTGAAATCGAATTGTACATCAAGCGTATGATTCTTGGACTGTATGAGGATGTGAAGCTTTCTCATGGGACGAGCTTGTTGAAAAGCTACAGAGAAGGGGAATCAGAGCCGCCTGTCCCTCTTTGCTTACTTTACTTGACGGCAGAGCTGCGACGATCTGCGATCACCTCAGGAGACCGCAGAATCGCACCGCACCGCCCACAAATGTTTGTCATTGCAAGTGTGCACTCAAGGCAGACACATGCTGTGACCTTTTAACTGTGTAGCAGTATTGTTGTCGCCATCTTTGTTACATTATGAAATTTTTTTTGTGTTTTAAGAGTAAAGACGTTGATTTAAAAAAAAAAGGCTTTTTTTAAAATGGATTGCAAGCTTTGAAGACTTGATCATCGTGTGTAGATTAGAGGTGAGGGTGGCGTTGTTACATGTACCTATGAGCCAAGGCTGTTTTAATCAAAGAGGTTCAGTGTTGTGCTATGCAGCCTTGAAAGCACCACCCTCACAGTTTTTAAATCACTGCCAAGCTGTTTGCAGCCATCTTAAATGTAGGGCCACTCAGTCCTCGTCTGTTATGTATATTGTGATTTTGCAACACAGTAAAGACAGTGTGCAACTATAGGCCTGTGTAATTTGTTCTAAACAGGGGCCCTTATAGGAATGGAAATGACAGCTTGTCTGGAGAGGGCAGGCCTGGTCACTGGAAAGAGAACTGGACCAGTGTGTGGACCCCTCCGGGTGCTCAAGCTGCGCCTTGGTGCTTTTAATCAGGCCCTGAAACCTAACAATATTCATGTGAGTGAAATAAAGGAGTTATTAGACGAGGCAAGAATAACCCTGGACCTGCTCTTTATTAGGTTTTTACTGTGATAGTCCTTATACTGCTAGAGTTGGAAACTATAAAAGTGGAAACCCTTCAGAGAAACTACCGGTAGTTCCAAGTTCTGGTTAGTAGAAGAAACCTTTGACCAAAATCTGCCCACAGTAAAAGAACTGAACAGGGAGGACAAACTGAATATCAGCCCTCTTAAAAGAGTTGTTGATGTTGCTTAAGGTGTGATTTATACACAGCTGAAGATAAAGAAGGCAGGGGCTTAGATGTCTTGGAACAGACGTTCAGTTGATCATAAGGAAAAACAGTAAAACTATTTTCCATTAGATCTAGGATCTTCCTTAATCATTTACTCTTCACCTTAAAAAGTTTCACTTTTTCTTTGTCTTGTTTTATGTCTCCCTTGTTTCCAGCTACGCCGTTCACCTTTTCTTTGTTACAAAGTATTAAACAGATGCAAGAACTGAAAAATGAGAACGAACTCTGTCACTCTTCTGTTAAATTTGTCTGTTTCTCTTGTGTCTGTTCTTTGTCCTGTTTGTATCCAGCTCCATTTTACACGTGGAGTAGATTGACTATTGTGTGCTTTGGGGATTGAAAGAAGAAAAACTTTTTTTTTTCAGTCATTAATTCTGAATCTTGTTTCTGTTTGTTGTATCATGTCTGAGTAAAAGTTTTAATACTGTATGTGACGTGTTTTTCATTCATTATTAAAAGAAAACCCAATTTGAAAACTCAGCAAATAGTTTTATTAGTAAACATATTTAAGAATATAAATGTTAATAATTGTTTTACCATATAAAAACAGTTATTTTAGGTGTCCACGCCATCCGTATCGGCTCTGGCTGCTTCCTGGAGAACTGATGTTCTCAGTCCAGCAGGACCCCAGGGCCCCAGCTAACCACTGGCACTGCACCCTCATCTTTGAACCTGTAGAGGGAGCACTGACCTTTAATCCTGACAAAGTTCCAACATCAATGGTCTGCAGACTTCACCCCTCCTTTTACCTTTTCTCTAAGTTGGTGCGCTTGTCTGGTGAATTGCTCTATTGCAACCCCACCTCTTGTACTCAAGTCGGCCAATAATGATGCAGCGCAACTCAACTCATGGCATTCTTTCTTGAAAAATGTCACCCCACAGTAGTGGCTCTGTCCTCTACCACACCATAAGAATCTTTTTAACCAAATCGTTAAGTGATCCTCTTTCACTCAGTATTCCTCCATCTTTTATCTGATGATTGTCGTCCATTAAACAAAAACTGCTGAGCATTACATTTTTATTAGACTGAATCATTAATGAGCTTACTTTGTGTACTATATTTCTCACAGAATGGTTTCAAATGAGCAGCCAGTCCAAAGATGACGTTTAGGATCAGTACTTGCAGTACCTTCAGCCTCCAGCAGAGGGAGGCCACATTGAGCTCAGAAGGTCGAGGAGCTTCCAGCCAAGTCAGCATTTATTTAGAAAAGACTAAAATTAACTGTAAGTTTGTCCATTTAATTCATGAAGTGATCTGCTTACATAAATTATAAATCAGTTAGCGGTATAGTGATTTAAAATCCACACAGCCATTTTTTTAAACATTTATTTTGTCCATTCTCCAAATTTTTTGTCTTCTCCACTCATCTTATTGTTACCACAACTTTCTCCCACCTGCTCCTTTTTGATTTTATCGCTTTAAGTCCACCTTCTAGTTCTGACTTATGTTTGCCAGTCCTCCTTGCCATTAACTCCTCATCATCTTCTCGTTCTCCTTGTCTCCCTCTCTGCTCCTCTGGTATGTGAGGCTAAACGCCATAGAAAGACACATTTTATACCAGGGGTCAGATTTCTCTTAATTTCCACTACAGAAATGTCACTTTTCACCAGGTGCATGTTATTGCTATGTACTAAATAAACGAGACGTGTTTGAAGTCACTTGGCAGCAGCGATTTGCTGGATCCTGTGTGGTGAAGGTATCCCACACACACACACACACACCTGTAGAAAACAGCTTAACTGAGGTTTTATATTCTAGAGACAAGGTAATGTGTGAGCTGGGTTTGCTGCTCACTGATTTTTTTTTTTTCTGTTCTGTCAAGTAAACCCCAGTAAACTAAACATAATCCTTGTTTGAACTCAGATTGAGGTCTTTGTATTTTATTATGCTTGTAAGAATACTTACAAAGTAATATATTTGCACAAAATATATCAAAATTAAAAAAAAATCACATTTCCTCATGATTTTAACTGACCATCCTTAACTTAAAAAAAGAATAAAGTTTATAATATGGCATTCTCAATTATAACCCTCTGTTACTTGTGGATAAAAATGCAAACAAGTTTTCACAGTTTAAAGATTCCTGAGTCTCAAAAATCCAGACTGGAAAAAATGAAATGACTACAGCAACATTTAGCCAAACCAAATGACTGGTCAGCCACTGTCCCGTGTTCTTTCAGCTGTAATCACATGCTGGATCTTTTTTGGGTGTACACTGACCAAATCTGTGCCACGGTACACTCAGATGACTGAGAGCTCCCACTGAGCAGAGCTAAATGTGGGTGAAACACAAAATCTATAATTCTGCATTCGTTGGCAGATGGTCTTTGTAATCAAGGGAACATGGCAGAGATACTGAAATTCAAAATTTAAGGGAACGGTTCCTTTTATAACTGCAGGGGCTCAGTCAGCAATGTCATGCTTGAAAACACGTAAACTGCACTTAATCTGGCGTTGCATAGAAAATCCAACAGGTCCATCACAATATAAAGTTTTGTTTTTATTCCCTGACTGTACACATTTGTTATAAATTTAGAATTAAAACAGTAATTTTGAAAATCAATAACTTGCTTATTTAAAGCTTAACTTTATATTTTTGCAACATAAGGATTAGAACATAATACTTAAAGCCTTTTATGTTTGCTGAACTGGCCGTGAAACCTTTAAAAATGTTGAATGGCCAACAGCTAAAAACAAGATTACGGTATTCACCAGGGTTTTACACTAATGCATTAAACGTATTCACACTTTCACTGCAGTTTTGAAAAATTTAAAGATGTTTTACGTAAGGGCAGCAAATATAATGTCCCTCTGGACTTCTTGGGGACATTTGTCAACTGGACCCTGAATAAATTATCTGTACTTCAGTGGATGAGACAGCACAGAAACAGCAGCAAATCTTCCAGAGCGTTTACTGTGAGTGAGCGTGTGGTTTGTTGTCCTTGTTATCTTCCACTTCTCCTGTTGTGGAGCCTTTCAGGTTCTTGTGGTTTTATTTTCACAGCAACAACACTGATCTTTTGTTCACATTGTGGTGTCAGGAAGACCCAGTCATTTCTAGAGTGTCATGCACTAAATGATGCTCCTCTTATCCACATTACTGTATATGATTTTTTTTTTCCTCCTGATAAATAAAACTTGTGCAGAGAACATCTACCGCATCTGTGGAAATAGTCCTGAACATCTTAGTGTGAGAAATTAAGAAAAGTTTCCATCTTCCCAGACATAATTTTCAAACTATAGACAGAATCTGTATTTCTCTGGTGGTCTATAAATCTGTCATAATGCTGATTGCACGTAACAAGTAGGTGTGTTTGAAGCCAACTTCCAAGAGTCTCCATACCACAGCATCATGCTCTGCTAGTTCTGGAGTCAAGTCTCAGAGGCAGCAGTTTGAGCAGGGAGGTCCAGACATGTCTTTCCACAGCCACCTCTTCCAGCTCTTCTGGTCCACACCCCGCCAAGAGACATAGTCTCTCCAGCGTGTCTAGGATCTTCCTCTCAGACATGGACCACCTCTCTGGGGTGGCGTCCAGGGGGTCATCCTCACCAGATGTCTGAACCACCTCAGAATGTGGAGGAGCAGTGACTCTACTCCAAGTCTCTCCTGATAACTGAACTTCTCACCCTGTCTCTAAGGGAGAGTCCTGCTCTGCAGAGAAAACACATTTTGACTGTATCTGCAGTCTTGATCTTTCCGTCACTCAGAACATGGCCATAGTAGAAGGTAGTTATAGACCAACCAGTATATGGAGAACTTCACCTTGTAGCTCAGCTCCCTTTTCACCACAACAGACCGGAGCAGAGTCTACAATACTGTACTGTGGAAGCTGCACAGATTTGGTTGTTGATCTTACCCCCCATTCTTCCCTCACTCATGAACAAAACCCCAAGATACTTGAACTCCTCCACTTGAGGCAAAACCTCAACCCAGAGATGGCAGTCGACCTTCTCCTCATCGAGGACCATGATCTGGAGGTGCTGATCTTCATTCCACATCCTTCACACTTGGTTGTAAATAGCTGTAGTGAGAGCTGGAGAACACGACACGATGACGCCAACAGCTGGAGAGATTCTTGGAAGGAGTTGTTGTGTTGTCCAAGAATCTCTTTAACTACTAAATTTCTCACAATTTAATACAAGTATGACAAAATATGAGGAGCACCGGGTATTTTTACTAAGTCAACTCTATGTTTTTTTGTTACGAGAAAAGAAACGGAGCTCCTTTGAAGGATGAAAGGTCTCAGAGCTCCACCTAATTTCACTGTTATGACGAGAAGCTAATCCGTGGGAGGATTGATGAGGTGTTTGTTCGTTTGCCAGGACTGAACGTGAGAGGGACTAAATGTGTCAGCGAAGGGAAGACACAAAAGGAAGAGGGAGGGCGGTGTTTTCTTTCTGCATCCTCAGTTATTTGTGCCATCGCCTGGCGTGCGTGCGTGTTGTTCGTACATTAATGACCCGGATGAGACTGAACAGAGATGAAAAGCTCTTTGATGACTTTTCAAAGGACTGACAGACTGGAATGAGCTCATGACCATTACAGTCGGATTGTTTTTGTTGCTGGTTTTCCCTGACCTCATTAACCGGCTCCACTGCCTCTGCACAACCACTGTACATCATCTCTGTTCACTTCTTTACTTTGTAAATTAATCATTGTTTTTCTTTAACTTTTCTGCATCTGTCCTCAGGACGGCCGAGTCTCAACACCTCACAACATTCTTCCTTTTTATTTCTTCCACTTTGATCTTATTTTTCATTTATTATTTTTATATTACTGTAATTGTTTCTTATGGATGTGTTTTTGTTAATGCAATCCAAAAAAAATCCCATAAATAGACATTTGAGGGCAAGAGAAACAGTTATTTTTGCAAGTAAAACCATGTCAATTTAAAAATGTCTGCAAATCCTTTCTTTTGTTGTTATATTTTAAATGTGTTTAATTTAAACGTTTCTTAAATGTGTGTTCACAAAGCTTGACATCATACAAAAGACATTGTCCTGAATCTGAGTCCAGATAAAAAAATTAATTAATTTTATTCAAAAGCTGACATATTTTGTCTGTTTACAGTAAATTAAAAATAAGATAAAGGATTTCAGTAAATTTAAAGTTTTAAAGTTTTAATTAATTCATTCAACCTTTATTTAGGCAGGTTAATCTCATTGAGCCTCAAAGACTCATTTACAAAAGAGACCTGGCTACAAATTAAGAATGATGACAACAGCAACAGTAGATTTTCCTTGGACAATCAACAATAGACAATCA
>JARVGS010000736.1:28796600-28830245 GCA_031762315.1 Hypsolebias antenori
GTGTAAATATCGGCCGAACCCCCCCCCCCCCCCTCCCTCCCTCCTGCTCTCTCCAACCATTTACTTCTGTTCAGGCTCTCCTTCTTCATCAATGGCCCTCATTCATTCCCGCTCACCCTATGCATGCCTGTGTGCCCCCCACCACCAGCTCTCTGGCCCCCTCTCTCTATTCATTCCTGTGATTTTTCCTGTACCTTTCCACGGCCCTGAAAGCCCCACTCCCAGGCAGCACTTTCCTCATGTGGGTCCTATCGCTCGCCTCCATCTTTTGGCTCCGTTTCATTTCAGGGGTTTGGGCATTCAGATGCAGATCTACACATTTTTTTAAGCCTAGGCAATATTCATTGGCATGTATAAATCAGAATAAGGATTGCATTACATGTGCGCTTTTCTCTTAGTGCCACGTTCTTTGGTATCACATAGATATTGATCTTTTATGCTACTGCCTGCATTACACATTGTGGCTTTTAGTGAGGTGAATTTGTGTTTCTGATCAATTTCTGCTACACATGAAACTCAATCGTTGTACGTTTTTATTGAAATAACCTATTTCGTGGGTCTGTGCAGCTTATTCAGTCCCTCTAACTGCCTTTTATTAGTTTGGCCATTATGCATCATCTGGGCAAATTACCTTCCAGTTGTGGGTAATTGTGCTAAATTGAGCACATCTTGGAATTCGCCTTCTGCTAAATTTAAGACGAAGGAAACTGCCTTGAAATTCTCAGAAAAGAATAGCTTTTTGTTGACAGACAAATATTAAATAGAAAGAAATCCTGAAACGGGAGGAACACAGATTGCATTCAGTGCATCAAACCTCCTCAAAGCTTATTTACTCGAGCAAAATATAAGTTTTGCTTATACAACTCTATCTCTGTCACTGTTTGTTATACATCAGTTGGTATGCAAACTTCAGAGCTCATGAAAGCTCACCCCACTCAAAAATACACACCCATTAGTGTGCGCACTCACTGTACCTCCTTCTCTCTCACTTTGCTCAGTCCTCCCCCCTCCTGCCTATTTCGAGGTATGTGTTTAGCTGGGTGTGTGCACTGCCCAGATTCAGAATCACTGACCAATTCTCTGTCGAAACACCTTATTTTATTTTTTATTTTTTTTTTACCTGACTTAGCACACCTTCTGCAGCTTCACCCCTCTACAAGCAGAGTGTATTCATCACGCACTGTTTGTCCCTCCCCATCACTGCTGAGTGCATCACTCCCTTTCTCCATTTCCTCCCCGGCGAACCCCTGCTCTGATCTATTTCAGTGTGTTGTGGCTAGCAGGGTGTGTGCGCATTTGTGGCCCTGCCCTGTAAAATACAGACTTTTCAGGGAAGTCAGCTGTATAATATGGTCGCTTTATTGTAATTATAAGGTTGTGGAAATAGCACAGAGCGAGAGAGCTGCCCACAGGCACTTGGTCCATCTTGCAGAGTTGGTGCCATCTCTGGCTCTCCCGCTGCAGACACTCTTGTCTTGGTCTCATCTATCCTTGAAGTTCCCCGGCTTGTGTTGACCCAGATGTTGCCACACAAGGCGGTTTTGTCAGCTGCACACTAATCGCCCTTTAATATTCCAGTCTGTACAGCTTCACATATCCATGGATGATGGGAGGATTCAGCTTCATGTGGCTACATCTGATGCAGGTTTTCTTCTAGGAAACCTCACCGTCTTTGGGTTCTTATGCCCTTTTTTAAATTACAGTACACGGTATTAATAATTAAGATGATTTTTTTTTTCCCCAGGTCTTGCATGATAAGATCACCTGGCTTTGGACGCTTTGGATCTTTTAGCAGCCTCAACATCTGAAAAATACCACAAATCTGTTTCCAGATTAAGTCATGCAGCTGGGGGTGCACACGAGTTGTCCTTGTACTTCAGAATTTATAGAAGCTCCATAACGTGAACGCTCAGCAGTTTGTGACTTACACTGTTGTGAATAAAGGTTATTTTGTGCTGTGTCTGGAAAAGGGTGTGGACACGTTGGAGGAAACAGACTGAAACTGCATTAGCTGAGCTTTCACTCATTTTATGTTATTTTAATTGCTGTGACAGCAAAAATTTAATTAGATATATCTTAATTAATGTACAATACATGTTGTAATCATACACAATGACTAATGAAGTCTTTGTCAAGTAGCACTTGTTCACCAACAATGACGGCCTTTGACACCACCCGTGTGCCAAATGTAGTTGACCAACTGTCTGTGGCTCCAGTGTTTTTTTTTTTTTTTTTTTTTTTTTTTTTTTTTTTTTTTTTTGCTAGTCCTACACACACACACACAAATCAATGGTTTTGATCAAATGTTCGAGTTTTTCCCGTCAGTTGCTGCTCCTCTTGTTTAGGCCTGGATAGTACTGATATTTTATCCAAAAGAACCAAAACACCTTAATCTTACAGTTTAAAATGAAAAAATCTAAAAGTCATTTATTTTAAAATGGATTTGTGTAGAAGTACAGTGATCAGCTAGGGTATTTCTGTTTGAAGTTTCTTCCCATGCATACGCAGGTTTTTTGTAAGTACTCCAGATTCCTCCCACGGCCCATGAACGTGCATTCTTAGTTAATTAGAAATGCTAAATTAACCTTGTGTGTGTGCATGATTGTTTGTTTCTCTGTGGCCCTGTGATGGAGTGGTGACCAGTGTGCACGCCGCCTCTCGCCTGAAGACTGCTGAGATAAGACCAAGCCCCATCACAATCAAGTATGTCCAAAATATGAGTATGAACACTGTCTAGTGTATTTTTATTTCTAATTTTAAATATTTGTCATGTGAAATGTCAAATATTACCTAGAAAGGGGCACCGCATAATAAACAAAAGCAATAAGCAAATGTTCAGTGTAAATGTACTGTATTTCACATCAACTTTAGCATTTAATATTAAAAAAGGGTGAGAAATCAGATTATTTAATGATTGTGTTTATCCATTAATGTTATTTAACATACAGTAGTTGAATAACAACACGTATTTGACTAATTTTCATAATTTTCTATTCAATCGTATCTGAAGTTGTGACCTTATTGTCCAAGTTTAAATGGCTAAGATTGAGTGTTATCGCTGAAAATCGGAGAAGGCACATTGTTGTCTATGGTTGTTGTAACATGAGGAAAAAGTAGGGAGATGGTTAACAGGGTTTTTACATTAATGGTAATCAAACACGACACCACCAGAGTTTAGATTTGTTCCTGATAAACCTCGTTTTCAGTCTGAAATGCTGTTGCTGAGTTCAAAGTCTCCTGGGAACCGAAAGCTCAGTCTGAGACACATTCAAGTTTGTTTTTGTAAAAACAAAGATCTTCAATCGGATTTATTGCCTCCTAAGCTAAGAAAAATAAAGTCACATTTTCTTTCTTGTCCACTGAAAGCGATAACATTTACCAAACACGAATCGTCCGGACTCTTCAGAGTTATTGTTCATGAAAAAAAAAAAACAGTTTTTTTTTTATTTTTCTGGTCAAAAACAAACAAGTCATGTCCTCAGACAAAAGTCAACTTGAATGCTTAAGACAAAAAGAATAAAAACATGCCCACACACTTGCATGCAGCGTCCAACACAAACCCAAACCTCAGATGTCTCTTGGGGTGCCTCTTTTTACAGCCTGTGGTGTCTCCTTTCAGAGCAAATAGAGGCCTGGACCAATCAACCTGTCCTCAAAAAGAAACACTCGCTCCAGTGTGTCCAGGAAGCCAAAATAAAGCTCAGAGCTGCCACAATGAGGAAGCGCTTCCTGCAGTTTTGGATTCAGAACAAATACTTTTACAGAGAAAATACCATCTGAGTAACAATTCAGTGTTTGCAAACAGGAAAATGACACAAGCATTCAGCTAAATGACACATTATGAATGCTTTTATATACATGTTTAAATAAATACAATAATATTTCATTTGCAGCCCTGCTGTTGACCTCTTCCAAAAACCTATTAAGTTTAATTGTTTTTTTCTTACTATCTAAGAAGACAATTTTATTTCCATCTTGGTTTCCTGAAGGTTTATGTAGATTGTGCTTGTTTTTCTCGTGTTTCCTGGGTGCAGCAACCCGGAGGAATGTTATAAAATGAATCACTGCAGTGATTTTTCTCCAGAGCACAACTCAGCCAATTTAGTCCCTGATTGAGCGACACGAAAATGCATTGTGTATAAAAAATAGTATACAATGTGTTTTGCTTTTGTCAGAAGAGAGAACTTTAATCTGATTTACTGCTCAAGACTAAATAAAAAAGGTTAATTTATATTAGTCTATTGAGCGAATGATAAACCATAGAAATTTCGAACTTCTTATTTACCATTTTTTCATTTATCGTTGAAAACAAATCAATATTTTAAAAAGATTGGTTGCGTCAGTGTAGACACTGAAAGCTCATTTGATGTAGCTCAAAGCTTCTAATTTTTCTCGATCCAGTCTTCATGTAAACAAAATATTTGCTTTTCTCTTTTCTTTGCTTTTGTTGCTAAGCCCCCAGAATGTTATAATGGGGGAGTTGTCTTGGAAAGTACCACAGATTGGAAACACCCCTCAGAAAATACAAGACAAATGAGAGAAGAAATGAAAAGGTGGTAAGGTAGTGAGCGGTGTAGAGCATCAAGGGATAATTAGGGTTAATTGCTGCTCTCTGGATGTGAAGTCTGCATTCAAAGAAAGTGACTAACTATGGGCTTTGGGAATGCAGAACCATTTAAAAGGCAGACGGCTGGGCACACCGAAGAACTTTGAACATGACAGAGAAGATGCTTTTGCAGCATATATGAAGTTTGTCATTTTGTCATTACATATTTACTGTAAAGAATGATGAATTATGTTTTACATTTTAATTGTAATAAAGGATTTAAGAAAGAATAAACATCTGACTATTTTATTGCATATGCTGAAAAATTGATCTATACTGTTTTATTTTACAAAAGTTGTATTGGTCGTATTCCTTTATTAGAAAATAAAACAAAATTTATTTTTGGTCAAAAAGGCCTTTCTCTACTCATGTTTAATATGTTTGAAGGAATAAAAGGTATTTATTTTAAATGTGTGGTTTTTGCTGCCAACACAGACCTTGCTGCGAGATTCTGTCAGTTTGTGAGAGTTATTTTTGATTTGTATAAATGCAAATTGTTTGATATGCAATAAAATAAATAAAAGCAGCGCTTCCTCATTTCTTATAGGATGAACTGAACCAGTGTTTGTATGTGTGTTCAGCTGAACCTGATTTTTTTTTTTTTTTTTTTTTGGGTCATTCATTCAAACTAGTTATCTTATACATAATTTTATCTCAATTCTCCGCACACATTTTTAACAAAGGCTTCACTGTGTAACGTAAAAAAAATAATTTCCATTTATTTAATCTGTTACTTGCAAAATAATCATCTGTAAAACCTTTTATTTCATTTTCTCTTCCAGTTTCAACACCTGAGCAGACGCTTCATCAGGTCACATAAAACTGACCAATCAGATCGAAGGAACTCCGGCACTTGATGAAAGGGGCGTGGTCAGTGGTGCGGACAGAAATCTGATTGGTTGACTCAGCGCTCACTCATTTCTTTTGCTCCACTCGGTCCAGTTGTCTCGTTTACCTGAAGTTCTTCTGCTCGAAGAGCCGAGTCAACCAGAAACACAAGGGCTGATGGATAAAATGTGAAAAAACGCTTTAACAACCATCTTCAGTAAATTTATGTTTTTGAGTGAATCAGAATCGAGCAGAAATATTTTTTTTCACCTCTGCCTTCCCTCTGAGCAAACCTCAAACCACAAACAAACACGTGATTGGTGCGTGCGTGCGCGCTGATAAATGCCTCATTAACATGTTCAGTTCGCACCCATAAACTCTCTCCTGTACATCAGAGCGCGCAATTACGCACGCCCTCTTTTTGATCTCTCTACCTCTTTGCCAATCACTCTCTCACTCCACACACGCGCGCGCTTTCATTCTCCGTGCGAGAAAGTAAGAAGGGGAGAGGGAAGGAGAGAGAGGGTGATTCCAGGTCTCTCTCTGCTGCTCTCTCCACTTTGGGTACTCGTACCCAATCTGACTCAATGGGGCTGCAGCACTAAGGAGTTAAACGTTAAAATTAAACATACTTATCAACCCCGTACCCATTTTAGTGTGTAGGTTTTATGCATCAACACATACTTTTGGTAACCCATCAAGGAAAGTCTCCTGGTGAGAGGTGAAGACGTCTCCAGAGGCGTGACTTCTTGTCTGCTGCCTCGCAGAAGGTTCAGTCGGGCTCCCCTCCACGGCTGGCTTTCTGTGGGAGGATAACACCCCCCAGATCCTACAGTTACAGCTCAACCAGGCCGGCAAACTACTGCAACACTATGGATATTCCAGATTGTCCTTTCCGGAAGAAACGGAGACCCTTGCGCATGGATTTCTCATCCTTTGTCCTGGTTATCGTGGCACTCGCCCTGTGCCAAACGACTTCGGCTCTTGCAGGTGAGACACTTTATAATAGTGATAAGATATGTGGTACATTTTCAGCGAGACTCGAACAACATCTTTGTTTTTTTGTAATTTTGTGCTTAACTTCTTCCTCCTCCTTATGTCTAATCGGATTAACTGCGTGCGTAATGAATACGCGCATCATCCATTATCGGACAGTGCTGCACCTGACTTGCTTCTTTAGGTTTTCCTCAAAGAATGTGGTAAATAATACCCCGCAACAGTGGGCCCCACGGTATCCAAATATGTAAACCTCTTTGGTATTTGTTGCACGGAGACCTGCCTATTTAGAGCTAGAAGTTTATGCTTTGTGCACTTTGGTCAAATTCCAACAACCTGCCTGGGTAACTTAAGTTTTTAATTTGAGTTTGTTTTCTGACTGGACTGTGTCTTTTGTCCATTTAAGGGCAGTATCTGTGAAATTTTATGAGATCTGATTGTTTGAAAAGTGTTAGGCTCAAAAGTATCACCTGTTAAACAAACAGTGCAACAAGTGCATTTTCTGGTTGGTTTTTCAGTGTAAAAATATTAATTGTTAAATTTGACAGTGCTCACAAAAGGGGGCTATTCAGGTGTCAAACATCTAAGTTAATTAAAATAAATGTTCATTTCAATTCATGCTTTTTGATTCTGTCAAACTATTATTTCCTTGTCTGAGCATTCATATAGGCTGACAGATTTAGATAAATCTGAAGTCAGAATCATAATTTATAAGTCTTCAATATGTGATTTTTACATTTTTTTAATTGATTTTTATATTTAAATTTAATTGGATTAGATTTTTTTTTTTTTTTTTTTTTAAAGTTTCCATATTTGTTTTTATTTATTATTAGGAGTCTTTACCCCTCTTTTTTCTGGAGAGGGACATGAAGTAAAAACACTTGCTATTATTTGTTTTGTCGCTTTTATGATGGATTGTTTGTAATATTTTAGTGAGTATTTTTTGTACAATGCGTGAATTGTGCGCTCTGAATCAAGGGTGCAGGTTGCCAACTGGACTCTGTGAGGTTGGCTGCTGTTTACCAGCTCAGCCTGTGCACCAGTCTCTCCATCACTGCCTTCAGAGGAGGAGGGATCTCATTAAAAGCTAATGAAGCATTTTAATAAGTTTTGAACATCAATGAAACTATTGGACGAATAACTAATACATGTATTGGAAGCTAATAGGGTTAATGCGATCAGTTCCAAGTGATAGCTGCAGAAGATTGTGAACTCCCTGCAAGGTTAGAAATGATCAGAATTACTTTAATTTATGATTATATATGTTTTACCCTCCTGTCCTCTCACTTCCCACAGGCTGTAGAATGGTGGACCTGCAGTGTAGTTCTCTGACACACCACTAGTTGCCTTTGAGCTGTTTCTGACACAGAGAACCCATTTATTCTTGATTCTCTTCACCTGAGTCTTCATCAGTTCAACCTAGCTGGCCACATTTTTCAGCAAACTCAACTAAATTATCTTTATTCCACTATTTGAGCTCCTTTTCACAATTCTAAGTAATTATCTTGTCAGACTGTAATGGATGTGTGGCAAAGACGTCGTGTCGATTTTAATCATGAAGCCTTTTTTTTTTTTTTTCAGGTCAACTTTCTTAGAAAATACAATATTTTCTTTAGAAGTTATAAAGTTTTAGTTAGTGTGGATAGTTTGTAGACAATTGTTGTAACTTGCACAGTTAGAATTGTTTGTAAATTATTTTATTGGTATTTCTGGCAACATCTTCAGCTTGATATTGGGCGGCTGCACCTTCCTGTGGTCTCCTGTGTGTAATCAGGAGGTGAAAGCCAGAGACACTTTTGCTCTTTATGAATAGGCAGCTATGCGGCAGAGCACCTCCGTGGCAGGGGTTTAGGAGTGAAAGCTTATAGTGTCTTCATGTCTGTGTGTGCTTTGTACAGTTGTGTTTATATATTCGTAAGCTATGGATGTTTTCTCGCAGCTCGGGGTGTGGAAACGTATGCTTCATCTGCGTGAATGTGCTTCTGTGTGCTGCACATCGAGCAGACTACATCTCTTAACTTAAAGTAGCCTTAAAGAAGTAGTGTTTGGTTTGGATGAAGGAATCGGTGTTTAAACACTCCTGTTATCTTGCGTCCAGTCTCTGTTCCTGCATTGATCCGGAGCACTGGGCAAATGCATGCACAGTGTGAGTGTGCACTGTGGTACAGAAGCAGATGTGGGTGTAAATTGTGACAGTGCCCCACCCAGGCAGTGAAAAACCTATTTAGAGAAAAAAGTGGTCAGAATGTCACATGTTTATTTGTTCTTCTCTGTGAGAATGAAGAAAAGGGAGGAGGACAAGACGAGGTGAAGCCATTATCCAGAAAGCTGCGGGCCCAGAAAGGCATGAAAGATGGGTTTTGTTCCACGGAGGAGAAAATCAGAGGGCGATATTTTCTTGACATGGATGTTCCTTAACCTCATTTCAAAGCAGAGGGGTTCTCAAAGGGCAGTCTGTCTCAGTCTGGCCAAACATAACATAACACAACCCTGCCGTCCCTCTCATTCTGTGTCGGTGCCGGTGAATAGAGCTACTATACGTGGAGGCAGAGCAACAGCTCGTTCCTGGGATGGGAATGTGTGGCATTTTAGTCTTCTGCTGGTCTGACTTACACTGACATCTTTAACCTTGTACTATTGTGTTTCCACTGCTTCATCATCATTTTCTCAGGGAACCACATGGATTTAGTGAATCACATGCATACTGATGTCAGTTTTTTGTTTTAGCCAGGTTTAAAGTCTGATCCATATTCCTTCAATTATCATGTCAAACTCACTTACAAAAGGGGGCCAAAGTTAAAACCTTTTCCAAACTAAGGGCCAGTTTCAGAATCTACATTAACTTAAGTTGGATACCCAACACCTTTTCTTGTTTGCAGGTTCCTCAAAAAGAGTTTGGTTGGTCTCATTTGATGTTTTCTGTTGCACTTTTGACATCATAATCAAAGATTACTGAAAAATTCTAGTGAAAAAATGTATTTTACGTTTAAAATAACACCTTGGGGGCCAGAAAAGATGTCAACGAGGGCCACATTTGGCCCCCAGACCTAGAGTTTGACATATGTGCCCCAAGACTTACCCTGTGGCTCAGTTTGTTTTTTTAAATTTCCCATTCAAAGTCAGAAACCCCTGATGCACTGGTAAGGTGTCCCATTTCAGATCTATTGGTCACCTGGTCATTCAAATGTGCCCCTAGAAAGTGTTTAATGGCAACTATTTACTCATTAACATAAAATATGAGCTAAATGCAAAACAAAAAGGTAGGACAATTAGTTTTAGTGTCCTGTTTTGTAATCTCTGCCAATTAGGTGCTTTTGTTCATCAATTTATCACTATAGTACAAATTTGAAACATTGTGAACATCAGCATTATGATTTACTTTGACAAGAACTTACAAAAATAAGAGCAATTTTTTTTAAGTTACCAAATAGCTGTTTTCCTTTTGCTTTTATTCTACTCAGATTACTTCACCTGTGCCAGGATTTACAAACCTTCATAAAGCTCAACTCTAAATTTAACAAAGTCTCATACAAAAGGGTTGTGTTGGTTGTTGAATCATCCTAAAACAGGCTGCTGGAATACAAAGTTCGTGGCAAACAAACTGGTTTTTGTTGCCAATTAATGTCTGCCAGTTTACACACTTTACCAAAATGGAAAGCTGAATGTGTAACTGCTGCCATGACTAAATGCTAACTCAATTAAATTATTATGGGATTTTCTTCTCACTTTAGATTTCCTCTCTGTGTAACTGTCTCTGACATAAAGTTTAAAGGATAAAACAGTTTCCTCACTCACAGAGCCTCTTTCAGGACTGTTGAAGTGTCTTTTCAGCTCAGTAGCTGTGACTTTGCTCAACACCTTTACTGTCAATCATTTTGTGGATCCATCCATCAAGTTAAAACTCAGTTGGTGGTTGTAAGGAGAAAACACCCAGAAGTCAAAACGGAAATATGATTTAACACCTCCAGGCCTCGGTTTTAAGGCACGACAATCCCACAAAATGTAAACTTTGAGAAGCATCTTTTAGACAAAACCACATTAGCAACGCAGACATGAAGGAACAGAATGAGTCGTTTTTCCTTTTTCCTTAGTTTTACGAGGGATGATTTAGTGGTTTGTTTGTGAGGATAGTTATTCCTTCCAGACTGTCTGTTTCAGCGGAGGATGTACAGTGATGGCAGGAGAGCGTGCCAACTTCATAATGACAGGCTGTCTGTGTAGAAAGCTATTCCCAGTCACTGTTATTTTGCTGGAAGGTTATGCAGGAGGTCGCAGAGGCCAGCAGCTGTTTTAATATAAAATCTTAATGTGCATCTCGTTTCCAGATGTATGTACAGTGCAGATGCAGGTTTTCTCCAGGTACTCTGATTTCCTCCCACAGAACAAAAGCCTGCATGTTTGGCTCATGGGTAAATCTAAATTGCCCCTGGGTGTGTGAGAGCGTGAATGGTTGTGTCATTTGTCTCTGTGTGGTCCATGGTGGACTTGGGCACTGTCCAGGGTGTCCCCCACCTCTCGCACAGTAACTGCTGTTAGAAAGGCACCTGCTCCGTGTGCAGGGAGTCAGTCTGTGCCGACTGAAGAAGTCTTTTGGATAAATGATGAAACATTTCAACAAAGAAGAACCCGTCCAGAGGACCTGACTCAACCTTGTTACATTTATCTGGATTATTGAGCAGCATCAGGACATTTTGTGTCAAATGGTGTTCTTTAAAATCAAGAATTGTAGTGAAACTTATTCATTTTTACCTTTGTACTTTAAGTATCCTGCTACAGAAATTTAGAACTGTATCTAATACTGTTATAAGAAAACAATTCACTTTTAAATTAATCTCTAAATGTTTCTGTTCAGTGCCATGAGATGAGTTCTGTTGTGATTTGGCTCTATATTGAATTGAATTTATACTAGTTTCAAAGTTGATCTAGTTAACTGCTGAGTTTCCCAGCATGCTTTGGGTTAAAGATACAGAAACATCCTGAAAAAACAGCCAGAAAGACAACATACAATAAACTTTTTTTTTACGTTTTTAAAATCGAGCTTCAAGAAGTGGAAGCATTCTAACTAAAGTTTATTTATAATTATTACCTGTAAAATAGAATGTATCTAAAGGGTTTAAGTTATGAACACAAACTAATTGAGCGAGAGCAAAAATAACAACAATGTAAGTAAATAAGTATAAGTTAGTAAATAAATACAGTAAGTAAGTAACAAGTAAGTAAGTAAGTAAGTAAATAAGTAAGTAAATGAATATGTAAGTAAATAAGTATAAGTAAGTAAATAAATACTGTACAGTAAGTGAGTAAATAAATAAGTATGTAAATAAGTAAATAAGTACAGTAAGTAAGTAAGTACATAAGTAAATATGGACGTAAATAAGTAAATAATGGGCTTTCAAGTATCCATTAGGAAGGATTTTCAACTCACCTGTAATAAATTGCATTTCTCATCTACAAATTATGCAAAGGTAAAATCTATTGACCTTTTTTGCCTTTTTCATCCCTTGATTTTACTTCTGTTGTGATTTTGCACTAAATAAATGCAGTTAATTGAACTGGATTAGTCTGAAATTAGCAGTGTTCAAGAAACAATATATAAACTGTAACAATAAAAGCTGCCAAACATGTCACAACTTCTCAAACTGCTCTTCATACACCACCTCTGCACACTTGTTACTGCAGCTATATGACACCTATAAACCTCACAGAATGCAAGACATATTTCTCATGTGGGGATTTCCAGACTGACTGTGATGATTCTCATAAAGTGCTGGCTTTATGATCTTATAGCTGTCTAACACACAGTAAGTCTGTCTTGTCACCTCTTTAGTGTGCTTGATGTTAACAGTCATATCAGCTGTACATTTTTAGATCTATGTCTGCATCTTTAGAAGGATTTAAACACTGAATAGAAAAATTATCTTTATTTTTGAGTTTGAAAACATGCTGTAAAAGTTTTTTTTTTCTTTCCCTGGTAGAACTCTTGTTCTTATTTATTATTTATACATTTCACCTCTTAGCAGCAAGTTATTTTTAAATTGTTCTGTAAATTCAGCTGTGACACCCTACATATAAAAAGGTTAAAGAGTAACTGAGCTTTGTGTGCTCATTGGTCATCTAATTTGTACCTTTACTAAATATCTGGTGCACGTGACGGTATGGTGCAGGGAAGTTCTGACTCTCTGGTGGTTAGGGAGCTCCAGTCCCATCTGGGCATTGTGGTGTCCGTATCCACCCTCTGATCCAAACTCAGCCTGCAGCCTCCATTCACGAAACCGCACAAGACTCCACGATAATACATGTCGGCATCATCAGTGGGTCACATATAGACTGGCACGGACCACATAATGGTACACAGGCAGCTGTAGTACTGGATTTGTACTGTATGACCAACCAGATTCATCAGGAGAAAAAAAAAACTAGTAATAGTATTTGAATGGGTGTACAGAGGTAGTTAAAGCTATTCAGAACCTGCGTAAAGTTGTTCCTTGTGGCTATTCAAATTATTTATTTTAAATGTGGAGATATTGGTCTGTTAAAAACATAAAAACAGAAACATTTTAATGAGGACAAGTTGAGGAAATGTTCTGATACTGTAGGAAGACACATTCAGCTATGATCATGATTAAACACATAATAAAATACTTAGCCATTAAGCTATATTTAGATATTTTTACATAATTACTCAGTGTTTGGTTCACATGGAGACAACAGTGTTTTCTGACTTAGACTCTGTGGAAAATGTCTTTGTATGTCTTCTTCATGTTGTTGAAACTCCTCTCTATTATTTTTTTTATTTTTGCAGCATATTTTGTTTTTTACGTCCTTTTTTTACTATTTGCTTAAGTAGAACTGATAAAGCTGATGTCATTTATTTGCTGTTTTCTACTGGCTGTACTTTTTTTATTTCCTTCTGCTTTTCTAAACATGTATTTTATACAAAACTGGATGCATTTAATTTAGAGTTTCTTACATCTATATTTTGGTGTTGTTGTTTTGTTGTTGTTTTTATTTTTCTTTCCCTATGCAGCTTCTCAGACATTGTCACATGCTGGAACATCTGCATGAAAAATTAAACCCACTCTGACAAACGAACCCCTTAACTTCTAACATTAAAGTCATGTAAATTGTAATACCTCCCTTTGAAAAGCATAGAGACACAGAGTAGGTTTTCTGTCTGAGCGCACGAGACATTAAAAATAAAATCATAACTACAGATGTCCACGTTGAAAATTACAACCTGCAGCTCGAGTTTTGCTCGTTCTTCTTACCAATGTGGTTGGCTGGGTGGATGAAAGACCAGCTGGTGATCGAGGAACAACGCAAGTTTAGTTTATAGTTGTTCATAAAAAAATGTTTATAGTGGACTGATTGTGCTTTTTGGACATCTGGCATCATTTCCTTTTCTTGCATGAGTCTCTTTAAACAGTTTAGTCTTGGTAATGATGGTGAAAGAGGAGGAGACGTGTTGGGACAGAAAGTGAAAATGAGTTTGAACCACGGGCTTGTTGACCTGTCGTCAATATAACACGCTCCTCTCGCTCCGTGTGTCTAACAATGTGGATGTTGTGTAAAGGTGAGAGGTGATGGGTCAGAGTGTCAGCTGGAGTGTGTGTCTGGTATTTGGCAAAGTTGTGCCAGAAAAGGCAAGGCTGCATGCGCACACACACACACACACACACACACAGACACACACATGCACAAACATCTACATATCACACAAAAAATTAGTATTAGAGGATATGGAGATTTTCATTTGAAGTCAACTTTACAATGATAATAAGTGAGTAGTCTGCGTCCACACAAAGGATGCAGTGTAGAAATACAGTATATATAATATTTAATTAATTGGCAGGCATCTTTTCATTAGATCTTTTCAACAATCTACAGACTCTTAAAAATATTTGATAGATAAAATTAATAGAACAATGAAACAGCCTTCAATTCTTGTTCAGGGTCTCACGATGGCTTTAGGAGGGTTATCTTCACTTTGCCAGTTTACTTCATTGAAGGAGTGGTGGTGCAGAGGTTAGAGAAGATGGGCCTGTGATTGGAAGGTTGCCAGTTCCACTCCTCATACCGACAGCATCAAAATGTGGGTGGGGAAAATGAAGCACCCTGCCTCCACCTTCATTTTCCCCACTCTGGACCCTTGAGCAAGGCTCTTAACCCCCACCATCTGCTCCCGTGGGTGCACTTAGATGGCAGCTCTCTGCTCCACACAGAGAGATGTGGTAGCTTGGTGGTATGTGGTTGTGTCAGGAAGCCGGTGTAAAAATAATTACCAAGTGTTTGTGCGAGACAGTTTGCTGTGGCAACCCCTGAAGAAGGGAGCAGCTGAAAAAGATGAAAAAAATGGATGCTTCCTAAAACTATTTAGATACAGGCTCAGATGTATGCATCCAACTGCTTTGTGCTGTGGTTTCAACAAAATGAACTGAAAATGAATGAATGTTTTTGGTCTGTGGGATGAAACCAGAGTACCAAACCCACACATGCATGTGGAGAACGTGCAAATGTGTTCCTACATTTACAATTGTTTTTTTATCATTATTCTTATTCTTGTAAGACTATCTAACTGTGTTTGAAAATGTGTGTGTGTGTGGGGGGGGGGGGGGGTGTCATGTTCTGACTGCTTTCTGTTCTCTGCTGTTCATGACCAAAATAATGAAATCAGGTTAGCGCCATCTTGTGGTAACTTTGTAGAACTGCAGCTTCAAGGCCTCACAGAAGCATGCACACTGTACTGCAGTTTTAACTGCATGCCTTATTTTACAGTTTAAAAATCACCCTGAGTGTATATTTTAGTGTTTTCTGTAAGGTTGTGATTAAATAGTGGTGAGCCTGTTTCGTCAGTTGTGGTTCTGTGTGACTGATATTGTTACAGAACGACAGTGACAGGATTGTTTCAGTCTCGGCTGCTTAAAGTCTCAGCTACATCATACCACAACACTATTTTACATTGAAAATCACTTTATCTTGGATCACTTTTAAATCAGCTTTAATGGCCTAAATAAAGCCTAATTTCTGAAGTATATACAGTACATGGATAGTAAATTATCATTATAAGTTAAATAAGTTCTAGTTGTTAAAGAATTTGAGTTTGCTTTAATTTAGAAAAGACTGATAAAATAAAAAATAAAAACTTAACATAAAAACTGATAAAATGACAATGTCAACTAATAAAATTGTTGACAGTTTAATCCTTGAAATCAATGGAAATAAACTAAATTTTGTTTTGTGCAAAGCTCATCTTTTGATCAATGCATTTCTATTTTATGTATCGCGTTGTAGGAAAATGTATAGATTCAGGGTTGAAAAAGATATGTGAATGGAGTTCATTGTGTAAATGTGTTTCCAACAAGATTAAAACAGGATCGTTTTTAATAATTTTCTTGGGGAAATGGTATTTTTATTGGACTTTAGCCAATCATTTAGTCCAACTGTACATGATTCTTACATTCAGCCCTGTTCTCGCGTGCCTGAAAACCTGCTTCCCGTCTTAACGACAGCCGTGTAATTGGTCCACACTTGCATCAAAAGGTTAACGCCATCTGTGAGTGCTTATGCTTAAACAATGAGGGAGAAAAAGGTAAAGAGAGTGAGTTTGTGCATCTCAGCTGTCTGTTTTTTTACCCGTCTACTTTAATTTGTGTCACTCATCCTCGCCTGCACCCTCGTGTGTTGTTTTTTAAGGGTGTGTTTTTGTCGTGATTGTGGTCCTCCAGGCAGGAAGGGCCTCCTCGTCTGCAGATGTGAGCTGGGCAGAGAACAGGGAACAGAGCAGCACATTGTACTGGACATACTGGGGGAGCTCAGGCTGCAATCTGATCCAGGACCCTACCGTCATAGAACCATGCTGTCTACTGTCACTTCTAACCCCCCTTAAAACACTTACACTCCAACTTTGCATGAACCTTTCCCTCTCAAACTCTGCCTCACATTGCTCTCCTTCCTTCTACATTTGAAGCTCAGTGTTCACTTGCAAATGTGCAAAATAATTTAGTTAAAAAAAAGATTTTAGATGTCAATTGTTGATTTTGCTCACTGATTATGTTTTTCATGGATAATAAAAATACCTTCTGAAAATTAGGACTGTTAAGCCACTCTTTTAAAGTAAAGATACTTTTCTGTTTGAACTGCCATCTGTTTGCACATTTCTTAACTAACAAGTTTTCTGTTAAATTGCAGTTTTATGCAATTTTTTTTCTCTGGTTTTCTGCATGGGATGGTTAATTTAAAATCACACCAACTTGTGTAACCCTTATTTCTACTCTCCTTTTTCTTTTTTTAAATCCATTTTCTTCTACATTTTTACAAACCAGTTCCTCTTTTCGCTCTGTTATCTCATCTATATATTTTTTCCTATTTCTGTCCTCTTTTTCCTTTTTCTCTCTGGTGTAGGATGACGTTGATAGGCTGTGGTCTAGACGCCCAGCAGCAATATTATTGCAGCATTTAGCCTCTGAATAAATATTACCATTTGTGGGGCCATTTGACTAACTGTTAACTCTAAAACCCTGGGTGTCACCCAAACATAAGCACCTCTAATGGGAACAGGGAGATCTGAGAACAAAAACAAGGAAGTTTTGCGTAAGATTCAAACATAATCCTTTAGAAATATTTTAGAATGCAGTGCAAAGGCAGGATCACTCCTAGGACATACATTCTTCCAGTTTTTGCTTTTGTGATGTCACCAGTGCCAAAATTTCTGATCGATGTTTGTGTTTTGGTCAGGCGCTGCTTGGTCGAGTATTTCAAATCTGAGGGGTATAATTACATCATTTCTCTATAAATGTTTTTTGCTTGTTACAACACTTGAATATGTTTAGAATTGTGGCTATCTAAAGAAAATGAAAGTAGCCTGGGTTTGATCATTGCATCATGTGGTGCAGTTTATACCAGGGGAATGCCTCAGTGACCCGACGAGTTTATTATGGGAAGTACCACAGCAGGGCTAGCTGTAAATGGATTTAATTGACTGTTAACAACTAAATTAGCTCTCTGGTTCAGCTCAAACACAGACTGAGGACAAATATGTTCAGGAAGAGGTGAACTCATGTTCCTGTTTTAGTTCATTTTGAAATCACACAGACTCCTGGCAAAAATAATCAAATTACTGTATACAGTATTCATTTCAAATTCACTTAATTTGCAAAATATTGTTGCCATGTATATGTCTATTTTATGGACCAAATTTATGGCACACCTTTTTATCATTCCACCTTTAATTAGACTGCAGGGGGCACAGCAGTTCATTGTCATAGAAAAAAAATGTAATGCTTTTTTAATGAACAGTTAAAAACACAAAATGAACATATATAAAACAGTACACAGTCTGGACAATGAGAAACTGTTTGAATGATGTTAACTAATGGGAGTAAATATATATATATATATATATCTTATACATAAAAAAGAACAGTTAAGCATTCCCAAACTTTTTCAAACTTTCCTTTCCTTTTTCAGAAATAGGGTTGTATATATATACAGTATATACATTCTAGAAGGAAATATTTGCATATACCTTGTTACTGTGTGTTTGATTTCTCTCTGCTGTTCTTGGTTCAAACCTTTATATTAATATGTGAAGTTGCAAATCAAATAAATTCATCTTTCTAAACTTTAAAAGATATGTTTTTACCTGAAGTGTGACAGACAGCCACACTGCCTCTTGGAGCAATCTGAGAAAGTTAACAAGGTTGAGTTCACAGTTCAGACTGAAGGCAGAGAAACAGACTGGTTGACCTCGGTGTGTGAAAGTGACCACAGGATGTTAGTCTGCCTGCTTTGTGTGTCTGTGCTATGTTAAGGTGTATACTGCATCATTGAAGCTTGTGTGGATTTCAGTATTTTTGATTGTTCTTAGATGTGAAATTAGGCTGTGAAATGATTATGTGATGTCAACGAAATCTTTATTTGACTCAGCAGTTTCACATCAGCAGCCACTTGTTCCAGCTGCTTAAAAATGTGAGCAGAACAGAGAGCGCAGTCTCCGTTCTGATGTAAACTGAGCTTTGCTATACCCACCCTACACTGGTGGTTCAAATACTGTATGTTGTTTGGACTGTTGCCCATCTGCTCCAACAGAGTACTTTCTTTCTTACAGTATACCTAAATGTACACTGGACACCTTCTCTACCATTCTGCAAGAATATTTAAGATCATTCTTAAGATAAACTTTATTCAAAGCAAGATCTGTAAAATGGCAAACTTGTTGGCGACAGTTACTCCATAATTAAATCATTAAATGATATCCTTAATCTGTTCATCAAAAAAAAAATTACTTATACAAGGGTTGTGTTTCAGCTGAATAACATATATTTAAAAGACTTATTTGTGAAGCAATGTAATGAATTTCTTTACTTGTTTTTCTTCTTCATCAGATCCAGTGGATGTGTTGCGAGCTCTTCAGGTTCCCACTCTCCCTGAAGGTGTGAAGAAAGTCCCAGGCTTTTGCACATCCCGTCGCTCCAGCAGCCCCGACCATGCTTTCCGTTTCACCAAGAAGGCCCAGGTCTCTGCCCCCACCAAGCAACTCTTCTCAGGTAGGTCTTAGCTTGAATAAATTTGTGGTTTTATGAAGACCACACTGTTTATTTGGTGTTCTAAAGATCAGAGCACATTTTTGTCCCCTTAATCTTATTGAAGCGTGCCCTGAACTCAACTGAAAAATAAATAAATAAATAAAAATAATAATAATCATAATACAGTGGTGAATGAATAAGCAGATAAGCAGTATTATTATTTCCACAAATAAAATATGCAGAAACAAATTGCTTTTTTTCTTGGTTATTAAAGGATGTTTGAACCTAAAACCTCAAATGTCCTGGATATAAATATGTTTTGTAACTTCACATAAAAAGGTATGATCTGTGTTTTTTCATTGTATTTGTCTGTTGTAATTTTTATTGTACGATAGTGTAGTTTTTTGTTGTTGTTGTTGTTGTTGTTGTTTTTTTTTATACCCACAAAACATTAAACACAAAATTTCTCCAACTTAAAATAAGCACCTTATGGACAACAAAGTTCACTTTCATGACACACCATTATAGAAAACATAAAAATTAATTATAAAAAAAATCATAGACTAGTATTAAAGCAAAAATGACCGTTTTATTTTCTGGCTGTCCTTCCTTAGGAAATATGAATTATCTTAGTCAAATTTTAATAAGTGCTGTACGTAGCATTAAGTGTAAATTTTATTTATACATCAAAACATTTAAACATCTATTGTTTTCATTTTATGGTGGAAGTTGTAAGGATAGGTTTTTAAAAACACTTTAAAACCAATCATTCAAATATTCTTTCATCTACACTTTTATGGACCACAGAAGAAGAACACGTCGGTAACCATGGCAACTTCAGAGCAGGCTAATTTAGACCTACGACAAAAACTGCTGTTAAATTTATATGTTAATTTTATATTTAGTTTTAATAAGAATGGAAAATACGTAAATTTTACTCTGCCGCTGGTAAATATATGCTTTAAACTTTGCAAATGTGTTCTGAAATAACAAAAATGAGCGGATACAAACATTTTAAATTACCTTTCGCTAACGAATGCTAATACGCTAAAGTTAGCTAAAAATGCTACTGAAATGAATTTCGATGACTCCCCAGATGTTGTAGTACGTATAGTATTTTTCTTTACTTTTATGAATAATCATGTAAAGTTTTAGTAAGATTTGCATATAATGCAGGTGAAGTATATTTATGACTTCTGTGTTAAATATACCACAGCTTGAATGTATTTTAAACGAATTTAGTGGGGTTGTTTGTGCCCTATACTAAGTATAATCATTTTGCTGTTGTGTAAAAATTGTGTTAATTGTGTAGAAGGTCTTAAACACATAAATTTGAGAATTTAGTTTGACTCGTTGGAGTGAGAAAAGAATACAGAAAGTACCACTTACGTGGTTAAAAAGAAATCCTATAAAACCAAACTGTTTAACATTCTTATCCATCTTTGCCTACCTGCTATTATAAGCTCACATCTTAATGCCAGCTTCACAATCTGATTATGTAAATTAATCCTGATGGATTTCCCCCTTCACTTTAATTTTAACATTAGGGTTGACTAGCTCTTCTGCTGCTTACCTTACAGTTTTGTTTGCCAACCACCACTTTTTTGCTTTTATTTTTCTTGACGCCTATAGTTTTGCATTAAAGCATTTTCTTGTGTTTCTTATTTTTCTTTATAAAAAAGGTTTGCTAGACTGTTTGGGCCAGTCTACAGTCCATTTTCTTACTACAGCACAAATTTATACACACTTCAATTTTATAATGTCCTTACCTACTTAACAAAAACACCCACATAACATTCTATAAGTGGTAAATATTTATCAAATAAATGTTGTTGTTTTTTTTTTTGTTTCATTATCTGTATTTCCTTCTATAGGCCGCTTCCCAGAGAACTTCTCCATCATGACTCTAATCAAACCCCAAGCTGGTCTCCAAGCCTTCCTCCTCTCTATCTACAGCGAGCAGGGCATCCAGCAATTGGGCATTGAACTTGGACGCTCACCTGTTTTTCTGTATGAGGACCAGAAAGGCAAACCAGCTCCGGAGGATTACCCACTTTTCAAAGGCATCAACCTGGCTGATGGCAAGTCAGTAACCAGCAACAACCAGTTTGTGACTGGTGTAGATTGATTGTGGTCATGTGGGTGGTTAGAAATAGTGATTTTGTGCATGTTTGTGAAAAAATATTTGTGATTGGGGTAATATATTATTAGTTATGGTTGAAGAAGTCATTGTATGTATGTTTGCCTGTGTTTTCTTCTATTTGTCTCTAGGTGGCATCGCATTGCTTTCTCTGTTTCCAAGAAAAATGTGACACTGCTGCTGGACTGCAAGAAGAAGATGACCCGGCCTCTGCCCCGTGGCAATAACGCTGTGGTTGACACCAATGGTATTACAGTGTTCGGAGCTCGTCTGCTTGATGAGGAAGTTTTCCAGGTCAGAATTTTAATCCAGCATATGACTCGTAGCACTTATTCTGGCTGTACCTTCTGCTGTTACATCCTGTTTCTACAAAGGCTCTGTAAGAAAAGTGTATGCTCTGGAATAGCTGTGTATGAAGTTTTATGAAAGTTGTGCTTGTATCTTCTTTTATCCACAGGGAGACATTCAGCAGCTGTTAATTGCCTCCAACCCTCAGGCAGCCTATGACTTCTGTGAACATTACAGCCCTGACTGTGACTCCCCTCTTCCCAAGACCCAGGCACAGGACCCCAACACATACGTGAGTAACACCACACACCAGGTTCATACAGATTTTGCAGGGTACAGTAATTGTTTACACCTTCTTTGATTTCCTATCATTTTTTAACAAAGAAAACACACCACCACATGTAAATCTAATTAGAATTTTCAAGGCAGATAGATAGTATGTCCTACACAGAGAGCGAACCTTTGACTTACACTGGTCTTTATGCTTAAAACCCAACAATTTATGTTCATCTGTAGCTCCATTAAACCTGGCCCAATCAGAATCTGTGGACTTTGTTTAAAATTTATTCTCCTTTTCCTACATTCTTCACATAAATAAACCACTTGGAGAAAATTAAAATACTTGATCTGTTAATTGGATTTACTTTTTTTTTATTTGCTTTTTTTTACTCTTGAATCAAAAGATACATATTGTGTCATCAGGTCAGGCAAATACTGGAGAGAAAAATATTTAGTGTGTACTATCAGTAAAATATGAGATTGTACACCAAATATTTATCACCGTCAGATTTTCAGAGATGTTTATTCTAAACATAGTTTTCATCTTGAGTCCTACCGTAATTGCTTCCTTTTGAGTTACCTTCTCAAAAGCATCAGACTTCTGAAACAAAGTCGTCAGGTTCAGATTCAGCCATCTAATAATGCCATCAAAGTCCTGCTTTCCCTCTCTGTCTTTTTCATGCACCTTAGTCATCAGCAGCAGATTGTATCCATCCAATTTCTCCCTCACCTTCACAATCTATGTGTCCCTGTGGTCTTTAAAAAGGCAGAGGCATTGTCATATTCCTCCCAGAGTTGCTCCTCTAAAATGGACATAGTTTGTCATGGAATACACTTTCAGCAGTGGGTTACTTGTCACTCTTTTCTGCTGTACTGTCATGGAACACAGAAAGGTAGGAAGAAAAGGATGATACAATAACATATGAATGTCTTTTCCTGTTTTAATTCAATAGATTCAAATAAAAAGAACCTGTTGAGCACATAAAACATGGAAATAAAATGTTGATAGATTTTCTGGTTAAATTTTGGCATAAAAGATTATGGCTAAGGTGGAACCTTTCTTCTTACTGAGACTGATTGTGCACAATACATCCATACTAGGTTTTGAAAACTGGGAGCTGACATTCCCCTAACATCAGCTTTATCACAAAGTTATAAGCACATAAACTTGATCTGTGTTCAAACTTTTAAATCACAATATTTTATAAGCTTGCATGTTTGATCTAAATCAGTATAAATGTTGGTTTATAGAGCACCTAACTTTTGTAGTTGTAGTTGTAGCTAAAAGGTTGAATGTTATGTTGATACTGTTGAGATGACTCCTTTTTGAATGAATATAAATCAGTTGTTATATTCATTAGCTTTTTCAGATGATTTTATTTTTGCTAGTTTTCTCATCTGTAAACATTTTTAATATTAACAAAGCTGGACAGGCTGTGAGAAATAAAAGCTTCACATTTGTAAATACATCTTATTGCTGTCTATTGCAGTCTTGCAAAATTGTATATTTTGCTCTTTTATTCTTTTATTCCTCTTATGCATTAGAAACCTGTTTTTAATTCTCCTTTGTATTGCTTTCATGTATCCTGCCCCGTTTCAGCTCAACCCTTTTTGTTCCTTCTAACCAAACAATCCCTCCATGATTTATTTTCTTTCTGTACTTTGATGAGGAGCAGGATGACCATGAATACCCCTATTATTATTATTATTATTATTATTATTATTATTATTATTATTATTATTATTATTATTATGAGGAAACAACAGGCCTTCCCTCTTCCTCTGCATCCTCTTTTCCCCAACCTGGAGAACACAGCCAGGTAAAGTGGGAACGAGAGAGGGAAGACACAATTTAGTTTTGTGGAAGGAAAGAGGAATGAGGAAAAGAGAGGGGTATTAAAACAATACTACAATGAATCATTATATATTATCATTGGAATATAATGCAAATTTACAAACAATATTTTCTGAATATATTTAGATAATTAAAAACTTGTATAAAATTTTTACATTTTCACTTTTTACAAACTATGTGCCTCTCATCTTATCACTCTATGCCTCTGTTTTTTATTTTACACCTCACCTTTTTGTTAATTCAGAATGGCCTCATACACATTGATTTTATTTCCATCTTCTGTGTCAAAAGATTCCCGTTGCTCCTTGTGATTATTTTGTCTTTTATGTTATCTACATGGTGTCATGTTTTTATGTAAATTCACATGGTCAAGTGGGGGCACTGGGGGAAGTGTAGGTCTAGCTGTGTTATCTTACACACATGCATTTTATTTCTTTATTTTCCAATGCTCCTTCGGGTATGTTTCAGTTCTCTCTTGTACTTAAGATGTTTGTCTTCTTCTTTTCAACTTTATTTCTAAATAAAAAGCATTTTTATAAAAAGACCGAAAAGGTTTTTCAGGTTTGACTGCATAAATGATAAAATAAAATAATTTAAATTAGTCTGTGCTGTTTCCAGGTCTGTTGACAATAATACGTCAACAAGAGGATTTATATAGATTACTGTAGTTGTTTGATCTTTTACTATTTTTGAGTGTAAGCCTAGTGAACATAAGTATTAATCTGATCTTGTTTATTCTAACAATACTAGATTAAGTATGTGACATATTGGATATTCAGTTTATAATCAAAAGAAAGAAGGGGCTAATACTTTGATTTTCTTTTCTGGTGTATTTTTATTTCCTGTCCTTCCTTGCATGTTCTTTGATGATAAACCTTACCTAATTGGGTTCTCAGTTTTTAACACAATTATTTGTGAGATTTGCAAGTGTTTGATCAAATATTGTTGTTGTCCTGTTATTTGCCTGATCACTTAATTATTTTGAAGAATTTGGATAACTGCATGCACTTGCTGCACTTTTGTATCATCTATTTAAAATAAATTATATTTCAATGTACCATTTCAACATAAATCTTCAATGCATGGTTAAACACCAGAGGTTTGTATGGCATGTGTGTATGCTACAGCATATCTCAATAAGATCTATTTCAGTTTTGTATTACACCTATGGAGTATATATTTTCCTTTTTAAGGCTTGTTTTTATTTCATATTTTATTTGGGGTTTTTTTTTAGCTGTTTTTCATTTTATTTGCATGTGTTTTAATTGCAGTGGTATGATTTCTAAAAATGTGCAGTTTACGATTTATTTTCCACATTTTGGGATTATTATATGGCTAACATTGATTTGAACGCCAGACTAACATCAATTATTTTCTTTGCATGGCTTTACTGCAAAAACCTTCTGTTTTTCAGTTGGTCTGTTTAGTGCATTATAACACAGAAGGTCAGTGCACAGTTCTGTGTATGTTTTTGTGTGTTTGTGTGACTTTGTTTACATTCTTTGTATGTGTGTATTAAACAGCCAGCTTTACCTGACCCCTCAGTGCCTCTACTAAACCATGGCCTCCAGTTACTGTTAGAACAAAGATGCTGCTTTGTCATGTAATAATGGGAATGGCATTACTGGAGAAAACAGCAAAATCCCAGTAAATAGCTTGGTAGTAAATAATTTAAGATGGTCTTGTTGGTTGTATTAAGTATTTATTTTGTAACTTGTTTTTGTGCTGTATCCAGTAATGCCTGCACAGTCTCAGTAAATCGTCCAAGCCTTAGCCATCTTTATGTCACTATATCTCAAAACATCCACTCTTGTCTCTTTCTCTCTTTCTGTCAATCCCTTGTTTGTGTGTTTTATCTCCTTCCCAACCCCTTTGTGTATCATTATCTTCTACCCTATCTATGTGTCTTTGCCAATATGCACTTCTACATACTAAACAACTCAACCAAATAATAATTGTGGATATTAGAAGAAGGCACTAGATGGAAAAGCTCCTACTAAATCCACTCTTGTCAAAGCTAAACCAACTCCAGCTAAGACAGCCAAGACCGGACCGTACAAACTGGTTGTCAAGCCGGCTATGCCTACCAAAGCTTCCAAGTCTTCTGCAGCCAAGCCGTCCAAAGCAAAACCCACTGCAGCAGAACTCCTTTTGTCAAAGATCAAACCAACAGCAACAGCAAAATCCAAACCCACAACTGCTCCAGCTAAGAATGGCAAGAAACCAAATGGTGCAACAAAAGCAAACAGCAATGGCAAGATTGTCCCTGAAAAGAAAGTAAATGGAAATGGAAAATCCCCAACAGAGAAAAAAGTCAGTGGAAATGGAAAAGCCACTGTTGGGTCTAAGGTGAATGGAAATGGCAAAACTGAGAATAAAGTCAATGGTGCGGCTAAAACAAACAGCAATAAAGGGACTGGAAATAAAGAAAAAACTAAGACCACTACAAAGACTGTGGATAGTGCAACTAAGTCACCTGTAGGAGTTAATAAAGCACCCAAACCCACAAAGTCGTCTAAACCAGAACCTACAAAAGTTACAAAAGCTGCTGCCACCAAAGCTTCTATAACAAAAGCCCAAGGGAAGGCAGAGTTTAAAGAGATGACTACAACTAAAACTGTGCTTAAACCAACAAACAAAAAGTTTTCCACTCCAACAGTTGCCCCTGTCCAGCCGACTCAGCACAAATCCACAAAATCCAAAATAATGGACACAAACATTAAATCCCAACACAAACCTTTCCCACCGTTTGGCAAGACTCAACTAAGTGGAACTGCGGTCCCAGCTAAGAGAACCAACGGTTATCAACAGGTACAACATGAGGGTTCATGTTTGGGTCTAAATGCCTGGATATGTATGTCCCGTCCTTCCAGTCTCTTTACCAGCACAGTCCATCATCCAGATCTGCAACAAAATCTTTGTGAAATTTTTAATTTTTTTATTTCTATTTTTATGAGATTAATCTGTTTAGGTGGCTAACAATATACATTTTGATGCAAATCCTTGATGATACTCAAGCTGGTCATCAGAATGGAAGTTGATTCATACTAATTTGCCTAGCAGACTTCCATCTCATCGTTTTCTTATATATCATATCTTTCTGAAGAGTTTCCATACCTCTTCTTATGATATGTTCAGTCTGCGCAAATTCAAGCATGGCTAAATGTACTGTTTTGCTAATACAGTATTTGCCTAACTTTATACTAAAACTGGATCATGAACTTGAGCTCAGTTTTTTTTAATGGAAATAATGTATGAGTCAAATAAATGAGCATGGATTGCTATGGGTCATAAGCCTCACCAAGAAACTAGAAATAATATTGCACTTTACACGTGCAACAAAACATTTCTTGCCTAAGTCACTATCTCACATTCAAGTATCTGTTTCTACTTTCTGTTATCTATCTCCTTGTTTGTTTGTTTGTTTGTTTGTTTTTTGTCATATCTTTATCAAATATGAATAAAACAGCTTCACAGAACATAAAAACAAACTTTAAGCCTGGTTTCATGTCATTGTATTATAATGCTAACCTTTGTTAAAATTAAAAAATGTTAATTTAATGGTCATAAGTTGATTCTTATAAAAATGCATTGAATGAATTATTTCGTATTCTGTGAGGCTGTTGATAAATGTTGCATTTGTTTTCTAGTCTTGGGTGAAACTAGACATCCCAAAGCATCAAACTATATTTTCATCTTATAGGATGAATAGATGCTTTTGATCCTACTTCAGATATGAGCATACTTCACCCTCTGTTGTGTCTTGGCTTGTGAGCTTTCAAAAGCAAAAATGGGGTTAACAAATAATATCATGAAAAGAAATCTCAGCAAAAATTTGTCAATGACTTTTTAAATCTTGCATCAGGCAAAATTTATAGTCATTGATAATTGTACAATTACTGCATTTGAAATTTCTTTTCTAAAATGGTTCTTTACAGGTTTAAAATTGTGAGTTGCCAGTGAAGTAAGAGTTTGCTTCTGGCAACCGCAATTTTATTTTGCATTCCATTTTCTTCTTTTTACTCATCATTGCCTACGAGCAGACTGTGAACTAACACCGCTCTCTCAATCAAATCTTTTTACTTTCTCCCTGTTCGCCACTTCCTGTCAACCTGACCAATCAGGATGTAGACACTGAATATTCTGAGGCTGGCCACACCCCTACAGAGACCGATTATTACTATGAGGAGATGGTTCCACATCCAGAGGGTGAGGTGATTGGACAAGAAGAGATACCTGTACAGGTAAAAAACAAAATAAAAAATGACACACTGATCAGTGACAAACTTCAAGTCAAAAAAGGCCAAATGGATGGATAGAATTTACTTTATTTTTATATGTGTATGATCAATCTGAGAGATTTGTAATTTGCTTTAGATTGGATAAAGTGGTTAGTGCAGTGAAACACAACAACATAGAAGTAAACTCAAGAGATTTCCATCTTCAAATAAAAATTGTATAATACCTGTATGATGGTGAGCCCAGTCTTTGTAGTTTAACAAAGTAGTAGTAGCTCTGTATCCCTCTTTATACTCTTCTAACCTCACATCACTGTGACTTTGGCATTAATGCCACAAAGCAAGATGAATCTGTTGTAAAATAATGTACCTTATTCATCTGCTTGCATCCAAACATTTTTATGTTGCTCTCTTTTCTCTATCAACAAGATTTCTTTTGTTCTCATCTCAAGATTCTTGGGATAAGAACAAAAATCTTGTGAAAAACAGATCCACATAGGAATGTTTGATATGCGCTTTTGTCTATAGAAATAAAATAAGATAAATATGCATTCATGTTTGAAAAACATTTTTAGCCTGACAAGAGTACATTAGTTATTCTTAAAGTTTACTTCATAATCTTTATTTCCAGAATTTAAAAATTAATATGCCATAATTTTGATGTGTTCACTTAGATTTACATCAAACATCTGTTGCAGATTTACTTATGTTAGATGACTTTATTAACTTGGTTTTGTTTTCAATTTTTGATGTTAAAATGTTTTGGTTCTTTGGAGAAATCTTTATTAATATGAAAGCTACTTTGCCAAAAGCATTAAAGGCTTTTATCGAAAATAGGAATCATTCATTCCCCCTGGATCATATTAGTTCTTATAACTTGAATGGTAAGTACATAAGTAAGATACTATAGTATTTGCTTTGCCTAGTACAGTACATAGCACATGTTTTTACAAAGTGTGATATTATCAGTTTTGTGATTTCATAAACTTTATGAAAGAAAATTCTTGAGCACAGACTCACATTTTTCATGCAAACTTGTAAAATATATTTATTTACTCACAGAGCTGATAATAAGGTGCTTTTGTGAAAACCTGCAGTTATAAGTGAAGTATCAGACGATGAACAAAAGATTTAGAGCAGCAGAATAAATCTGCTTCAACATAACTCACCTGCAATAAATCCAAACTGGATCAACAGCATTAAGGACTAAGAGTCTGAGGTCTGCGATATGTCTTTTTTATTCCAATGTTTCTGTATATTTGCAAAAGGTAAGACTTATTTTTTATATGCTCCCTTCTTGCACTTTCCCTTGATTTTACATTTTTACTAACCCTTTTCCATAATGTTTATCTTCTTACTGTTCCTTCTCCTGCAACCTTGTTTTTCCTTCTTGGATTCTTTTTTCGGGCTTCTCTATCTGTCCCTTTGCGGCTTTAATAAACCCATCATAGCCCCAGGTGGAACCAGCCTTGGTGGGAGAGGAAGTAGATGCCACCAAAGCAGGCGGTGTGAATGAAGAAGTCTTCACTGAGGAGTATGTGACTGGAGATGTGGGCCTTAAGGAATACGACTATGCCTACAGAGACTACAGTGACCCTTTACCAGAAACTGGAGAGGTTGATGCCTACATGGGGCCCGCCTTGTCCGCTGTGACGGATGAGGGAGGCGTAAGTAATTTTGCTTCTGAGGCAAAAATAAAAATCAGTTTCAACCAACTCTGAATGCTAAACGTCACCAGACTGTATTCAGAGTCCTCATATAAAACCTAAGTTTGCTATCTACCAGGGTATTTTTATTATTTGTTGTTTGTTTGTTTTTTACAATTCAGACCAAATAATTTAAGAAAGTTTTTTTTTTTCTAAAAGCTGTGCTGGCATTAACAACATCTGTTTAATATCCCTAAATTTACAATGGTTATCATTCTAAATCTTTCATTTGTAGTTTTCAGTTCTGTATCATGCAAGCTCAATCAAAGAGGAACAAGTAATTTAATTTATTTCAAGACCTAGAAGTCATTTTGGTGGTTGAAACTGATTTTATTTTTAAAATGCATAGTAAGCAACTTAGGACCTTGAGAAGATTGCTCTAGTTGTTACCAGCTGTTCAAGAACCTAATTAATGTAGGCAGTAACTCTTTCATACACTGAAAAAATGGGCATTTGGAAGTTAAAACAGTCTTTAGTGACTTTTTTTCAGTGTGTGGCTTTATTTAGTAATGCTAATCTCGGTTGGCTTGTATTTATGCTAAAAGTGTATAAAAGTAATGGACCAGCAGTGTGGAGAACCAGATAATGAGAAGGAAAGCTTTTGCAACATTCACAAACAAAACAGGTTGTAATTTTTTTCATCACTTTGATTTAAACACTTTATTAAAATATAGGTTACTGTGGAATTAGTTTTCTCTGTGCATGTTGATGTTTACTTTCAATGGCTGTAATTTTACAGTTTACATGTTAAGTGCCTTTATAATGACTCCACTTTGTTCCTGGACACTTTTGTGTTTTCCTCAGGCCACCGTTAGTGGTCAGAAAGGAGAAAAAGGAGAACCTGCTGTCTTAGAACCTGTGAGTTACTTATTGCCTTTAAGACACTTTATAGAATCAGGCGTATTTGGTTTGGCTAATTTTGAAATATAAAATTTAAAAAAACTTTCACCTGGTAAAAGTAATAATTTATATTATGTTCTGGATTTTAAAGGAGCCAGTAAAAAGTATTTAATGTTAATGAAAGTCCACAAAGGTTTTGCTCCTAAAGATCTGCAAATCCACAAACATGTTTATTTTGTTTAATAATATACTGTATAAAAATATTTGTTTTGTTTTTTTCTGTGCATTAATTTGTCACAGTATTTTTTTTTTTACTGTGATTATATTTCAAATTATTCTAACTCTTGGAGTACTGATTATTGAATTGATTTGGACATCCTTTTAATTCATTAAAATATTTATTGTCACATTGAGCATCTTAAAGTGTACACTTTAAGTTTATCATGCTGTTTCAGGGAATGCTGATTGAAGGTCCCCCAGGGCCTGAAGGACCTGCTGTAAGTAAATAACATTTATTTTTATATTTTTGTGGGAAAAAAAATTAATTTTTTTTGATTGTGTTGTTCTTTGTATTCCTTAGTCACCAAGTTATTTTTCTTCCTTTCTCAGGGGCCTTCTGGACCTTCTGGCCCTTCAGGACCTCCTGGTTCTGTGGGTGACCCTGGAGAGAGGGTAATTTTTTCCACCTTCTTTTATGAAGTGCATATTATGTGCATCAGCCATTCTGAAAAAAATAATTATCTGTAATTTAGATTTTCAAGAGTATCTGTCTTCTTTATAACTGTCTGCTTTGTCACTCCGTATTTTCATCCTGTAGGGTCCTCCTGGTAGGGCTGGTCTGCCTGGGGCTGATGGAGTTCCTGGACCTCCTGGAACCTCAGTCATGCTGCCTGTGAGTCACCCTTAACCTTTGACCCTTTCTTAGAAATAGATCGTTTCTGAATGAGAACAAATGTTTATGTTTGTTTTATTCAATGCATGTTTTTAAGATGATACACTGGCCCCTTATTACATTTAATTCTGTATTTTAGTACATATAGCTGTTCTATGAGTTTAAGCTATAAGTGAGCTTTTCTTTGATATACTGTACTGCATACATAATGACCACGCAAACACAAACTACCGGTAGTAAGAAGAGTTTTTCAGCCACTGCTCATGAACAAAGTTACTTTTTGTTCTTTTTTAAAGTAGCGCAGGTTATAGTTTGAATTTGTTTCCATTTGTATATTATTTACTGAATTAGTCAGTGTCATTGATTATCATTTTGTTTTCTTTTTGCAGTTCCGCTTTGGTCAGAGTGGAGGTGAAAAGGGTCCTGTTGTTTCTGCACAGGAAGCTCAGGCTGCAGCCATCTTGTCTCAGGCCAGGGTCAGTTATTACTTTTGTTTCACTTTTCGTTAGTTCTTCTGAAGAATTTGTGATGCTTTGTAGTTGCCCAAGTAGATGATAAATAAAATGTACACAGTTCTTCCCCTCTGCTGGTTTTTCATATTTACTTACCCCTGAAATTGTCCCAATACACTGAGACAGTTTGCCAAATAAACTGTCAAGTTATGCTAAACAAAATAAAATGTGACCTAAAAAAGAAATGAGTTGGATAAAATGTGCAGCTAATATTATAAAACTAGCAATAAAATGAAGCATATTTGGGCTAGCAACATAGACATAAAGCTAATGTAGAAAGAGAATATCCTTTTGCTAGATAATTCTAAAAAGTATATTGTAAACAGTTACGTCTTAATCATTGTTGATTTTGACATTCTGCTTCCTCTAGATGGCGCTGAAAGGACCTCCTGGACCAATGGGATTTACTGGACGCCCTGGACCCATGGTATTATCTTATCTGTCATTTGGACCTCTGTATGTTTTTATCACGAGCTTGTTGTGGTTAACTGTCACCACTGACAAATTTTAATCGGTTCCCTCATGAACACTTTTTTTGATAACTGTTTTCATTGTTCATTTTTTGACGTTGAATTTCTGAATCCCTAAGAAACATGAAATTACAAGTACTATTGGTGGTGATGATATTTTCAGAAAGGGCATCTGGCATAAAACAGTTGCCACATCATTGTTGCAAAACCCCTGCAGAAGGTAGCAGCTGAAAGTAAAAACAACAACAACATTGGTGATGATGATATTGTTTATTTTAGGGAGGTCCAGGAAGTTCTGGTTTAAAGGGAGAAAGTGGAGATCCTGGTCCCCAGGTAAATCAGTCACTTCATTAAACTTATCATTTGTCCCGTTATTTATTAGTCATTAAATCACACACATCTTTTTTGTTAGGGCCCGAGAGGACCCCAGGGTTTGTTGGGTCCTCCAGGCAAATCAGGAAGGAGAGTGAGTATAAACAGTTATTGATTTTTGTCAATATTTTATTTTTTTGTGTTTTTTGCTTTGGTCCTGTTTCAGTCATCTTTTGGTCCTTTTTCAATTGTCTATTTTTCCACGAATTACCTAACAACTATAGCTGAGGACTTTGAAAGTGACAGACTTTGTCACAGTATCACTTAATTTTTTTTTTTAATTGCGCTTAACAGGGCCGTGCTGGTGCTGATGGTGCTAGAGGAATGCCAGGAGAGACTGGAGCCAAGGTAAAGTATTTTTTTCCCATCTTTTGGTATTTTATTTAATCTAAATGATCATTATTTGTTGAGTCAAAAATCCTAAAATAAGCATAAACGTCAAATTTATTTTTGTTTCTTAACCATCTTCTTCAAAGCAATAGTAGTATCACAAGTTTTTTTATTTGTCTCAGGGTGATCGTGGCTTTGATGGTCTTCCTGGTTTGCCTGGTGACAAAGGACACAGGGTAAGTCCAACAACAGTATTGTCAAACATCTTTTCTTTGTTTATTTGTGTAACATTACCATCATTTTTTTCTTTTACTCTTTTATTTTATCAGGGTGACCAAGGACCAATGGGACCACCAGGTTCTCAAGGAGAGGATGGAGAAAGGGTACACGCAGAACAGAAAAAAATCAACTGAAATCACATTGTGTCACTGTATCCGTCATTCATCTATGATATGATGTTTCTGTGTTATAGGGAGACGATGGAGACATTGGACCCAGAGGTCTCCCAGGTGAACCCGTGAGTGTTTCCTTGACAACCAAACAGATTTTACAACTCTCCAGAATGTCAGTTTTTGTCTAGGGATGCACGATATTGGATTTTTGGCCAATATGCCGATATGTTAAAACTTATTCGGCCGATAACCGATGCCAATACTGATATTTTATATACGTTCCTTTGTCAGAACATGTCTCTCTTATTTAGGCTTATTTGATACAAAAATTGTGCAACAGCTGTAAGAGCTGGTGACATATATTCAGTAACAGCCAT
>JARVGS010000736.1:28840886-28852671 GCA_031762315.1 Hypsolebias antenori
GATATAATTAGTTTCGCTTTGAGGGCAACGTGCGCGCGCAGCGCAATGAAACCGTGCATCTGTTTAAAATTTAGCAATATAAAAACCTAAAAAAATATATTTGTTGGCTGACATTATAGCAACAGTGTTTCTGAGCTGAACTTTACCTTAATAAATGTTCAAATCAGCTTTATTTAAATATTTTCGCCACGCGGCGACGTGCACGCGCATCCATCCGCAGACCTCACAGCAGGTCTGTTGTGCCACTTTCTGCAAAGTTCATAAATCATGTCACAGACGCTTTAAAGGAAACAATTCAGTCCCAAAGTCTAGACTCTAAACTAGTGAGGATGATTATTTTCAGTTGTCACCTGAGCCATTATTACCTTTTTTTGTTTCTACCCTCAAAAATATAAATCTCTGTAACTGCTTCACAAAGGTAAGAACAAATTTAACAAAGGATGTGAAAAACTCTAAAGTACTCGAAGTTTCTGGTTTTATAATCAGGCTAAAATCAAATCTGTTCTATTTACAGCAGAATTACACATTTCATCAAACTTCAGTATAACTTGATTAAAACTTTCAAAATTAAAAATACATTTTGTGTTTTTGTATTTAGTCTTAGAAACAAGTTTTCCTTTTAAAGGTTTTTTTTTTTTGTTAATGTGAAAATTTATTTCACTCTCTGATGTCTGTGCTCCCCAACATTTATATTTATGCAAACTAATAAATGTAATTGGAGATGACATCATCTTTCACAGGGAGATCCAGGTGCAGTCGGGCCCCCAGGAAAGACCGGGCCTGTTGGTCCACAGGGTCAACCAGGAAAACCAGGAACAGAAGGTCTGAGAGGACTTCCAGGATCAGTGGTGAGTTCTGTACAGATAAATCCAGTTACTACACCTCAGGAAGCAGGTGTGTTGGAGACCACCTACTGAACATGCTTCACTGTTTCAGGGGGAGCAAGGAGCTCCAGGACCTGCTGGACAAAATGGACCACCTGGACCTATCGTAAGACACTTTTAACTCTAAACCTTGATTTACATTTTGATTGGTTTCTTCAATCGTCCATGTTTTTCATCTCCACCACCTCTCCCCTCGTATCCAGGGGCCTCCTGGTTTGGCTGGCCTGCGTGGAGATCCTGGTGCAAAGGGTGAGAAGGGACACCAAGGTCTTATCGGTCTGATTGGACCTCCAGGAGAGCAGGGAGAAAAGGGAGACCGGGGTCTGCCTGGGCCTCATGGATCCACCGGTCCCAAGGGAGAACCTGTAAGTTTAGTTTGTCATCAACAGGAGCTCGACCAGCCTCGGTCCAGCACTTTATGAATTTATTTTCATGTTTTGTTACAGGGGATGGTTGGAGGAACTGGACCCATCGGCCCTGCTGGTCCTCCTGGCCTTCCTGTAAGTTCCTCCACTATCTTGTCCCAGAAATATTTCTGTTTTTATATGGCCATCTAATTATCATTTACAATGATTTAAAATGTTAATCTTGCGTTTTTTCAGGGTCCTCAAGGTGTCAAAGGAGCAAAGGGTTCATCTGTAAGTAAACAATACTTTTATACTTTACTACAAAAAGGAGGCAGTATTTTATTTTATAAATACACATAATTCCTTCTAAATAAAATTCAATTTCTGTTATTAGGGAGGAGCTGGTCCAAAGGGAGAAAAAGGTTCAACGGGACCTGCTGGACCTCCTGTAAGTTCCTTAAAAAACTACAAATTAAATTATTTACTCGTTACATCAATGAATTAAAATATAAACTTCTGTCTTAGGGCCCGCCTGGTGAGGTGATTCAGCCTCTGCCCATCCAGAGAAGTCCCAAGTCCAAACGCTCCATTGATGCCAGCCAGCTCCTGCCGGAGTTCGACCCCGACATGCCGGCATCTGACGCCGCCGGCACCGAGTTCCTGATGGGCAGCGAAGGCATGGAGGAGATCTTCGGCTCCCTCGACTCACTTCGACAGGAGATCGAGACCATGCGTTTCCCTCTGGGCACCCAGGAGAGCCCAGCCCGGACCTGCCAAGACCTGCACCTCAGCCAGCCAGACCTTAAAGATGGTACAGAACACGATCCAAACATTTACATTTATTCACCCGTTAGGCTTTAAAAACGTTTGATTACTGCAAAACCTGCGAGCATCAAATTAAAAGTTGATCCCTAAAATCTGAAAACACAAACAAGAGCCACAAACAGACTGACTAGAGTTTTACAGGTTTTTTAATCCAACTTTCCTTCTACAGGAGAGTACTGGATTGACCCGAACCAGGGCTGCTCCAGAGATGCCTTCAAGGTCCTCTGTAATTTCACTACAGGAGAGACGTGCCTGTACCCCAGAGCAGGCATCGACACGGTCAGTCCAAACAACCAAGTACAGTTTTATTTCCTGTAAAGTTACTGACAACATGAGGATGTTTGAAAACATCCTGTTTGTGAAAAAAGTGTAAATTAATCATTTAGCTTTAAAATAAAACTGATGTGATTTAATAAGAATCAGGCCTAGATCGGTGTAGAATTAATGATTTTCTAAAACAAGTTGTTTTAATGTTTTGCTCTAAATAATTTGTTGTGTGGATCTTGTGACGTCAGGTAAAACTGAGCTCCTGGGACAAAGAGACTCCAGGATCGTGGTACAGTCAGTTCACCACTGGCAGTAAGGTCAGTAACTCTTCTCATAAATATAGTTCAAGTTCTTCACTTTTCTTAGTTGCCACACATTTTGTAACTTTATCTCCTTAATGTCACTTTTTCACCTCCTTCTTGTTTTACCTCTTTTATCTGCTCACCCTCTCAGTTCTCCTATGTGGACTCTAACGGTGAGCCCGTGGGCGTGGTCCAGCTGGGCTTCCTGCGCCTCCTGAGCGTCCAGGCCCGACAGAACCTCACCTACCACTGCCACCGCTCGGTGGCCTGGGCTGACCGAAGCGCAAAGAACAACCACAAGAGGGCGCTGCACTTCAGAGGAGCCAACGACGAAGAGCTGAGCTACGAGACCAACCCTTACATCAAAGCTCTGATCGACGGCTGCTCCGTGAGTCCACGACTTCTAGGTCCGCCGTGTGACCGAGTTTCACCTGTCACTGACGTGTGTGTGTGTGTGTTTTACAGTATCGCAAAGGCTTTGACAGGACGGTCCTGGAGATCAACTCACCACAGGTGGAGCACCTTCCTCTGCTGGACATCAAGGTGTCAGACTTTGGGGAGAGCAACCAGCAGTTTGGGTTTGAAGTGGGACCTGTCTGTTTCCAAGGCTGAACACACACAGACACACACTTTATTCAGAGAACATCAAGCAAACACACACACACACACATGCAGGCTCAGTAATTTGTAAATTAACTTGTAAATGATAACACACAGACACACTTAGAGTTATTTTGTGAGACAACACACACTCACGCCTCGGAGAAGCAACATCCTCCCAGCAGCGAATGGACTTAAAGGTCAAGAGGAAAAATTAAAAACTTGTGAAGAGGAGAACACCGACTGGGAGCAACAGCGAGGACGGAGAAATAAAAACAAACGTGAACTTATTTTTTTGTAATAAAACGATCATTTTAGGAGCCTGAAGCCCCTCGTCTCCAACCCCCCCATCTCACTCCCCTCCGCTGACACCTTTCTCCACTCGTACCTCCTGCTCCACCTCCCCCTCTTCTCTAAAAAACGGTCACTGACGTGTTTAAATCCTGGATAAAGCTGCAACATGATCAACAGTCAGGTGTATAAATCTGGAAGAATAAAGTTTTCTACTGTTTTAATTTAGTTAAATTATTTATTTTGGTTCACAGCTTTAACGTCTGGTGGATCTTCTCTTTTGTCTTTAACATTAGAAAGTTACAAATCTTTGAAACAGAGTTTTATTCATTAAGCAAATTTGAATTAAATCCTAAATGTTAGCTAAAACACCCACTGACCTGTTAGTCATGTTGCTCAGAGTAACGTTCACCTCACGTCCTGTCAAACCTAAAGGAACAAAAAAAAAAAGCCACCAGTTTCTACCAGAGCCCAAACAGGGGACGGACCACCTGAAACCAGCAGGGTGTCTCATCGAAATCATCTTTACTGTCTTCAGCCGTCTTTTTCTTTTCAGTGAAGTTCTTTTATTTCTGTTGTCTAAAATGTGATTTAAAGCTCAAGCTGAGAATTCAAACTTTTATGTGTTTTTTTTTAAACTCTGCCATTTTTTTTCTCACTTTGAAAGCGGCAGAATCCTTTGGGATTGTTCTTTTTTTTTGCGTTGGACAAACAGAAGAGATGAGATTAAAACCGTTATTTGTTTAAGCTGTGCTCTAAATCACTCTCGTCACCTGCTGATATAAATTTATTGATCTAAATGTCCAGCAGACACCACTGCAGTATTTCTTGAAACTTTTTTCTGTGTTTTTTAAAACTCCTTTTGTTCTGCAGCGGTGAATAAAATGCACACTTTACTGAATGAAACTGTGTGGCACGGTGCTACTTCTACAAAACGGACGATTTTTAGTCTCTTTACAATTTAACAAAGCTTCTTACTAGGGAAATGTGCATTACAATACATTTGTACAGAAATAGTGATATTCTATTGTATTTATTTAAAACAAACAGGGTGCTTTGAGATTAAAATAAGAACGTACATTTATTTCTAGCTGATGTGGTGTGTTTGACTGAAGCAATCGATTTAAATGTTATAAACTCGCAGTCGGCTCCAGCTTCTGTTCACACCCTGACCAAACGCCTTTTGTACAACCAAAGAATCTGTGGCCGTGTCTTATTGTAACTTCCCTTTTTCTAGTGTTTTCATCATCTGTGCTGTTAAAGTTTGTTCCACTGTGATGATTAAATGGTGACTCTCCAGTTCTGTCACGGTTCTGTTTCCTTGCAGTTTGGCTCTGCGTGTTTTGGTGTCGGGTTGTTGCTTTACAGAGACCGAGGCTCTAAATTTACTGAACAAAACCTTAATTTAAGTTAAATTTCAGAGAGCACTTCAGGGGGGAGAGAGGTTACGAGTTGGAGGGGATAAACATTTGTCAGCTGAGATGGAGTGAAAACCGATTCCTGAATTTATGGGATGATTTTATAACAAAGTTCTGGTTTTGTTTATTTGTATTTCTTCTAATTTAGTGACGAACCAGGCAGGGACAATCAAATCACAAAACAAGAACTCCTCCTTCAGAGAGAAAGACCTCAACTATTTGTTTTACTGTGTTGAAGACGTTTCAACATAAAGAAAATGGTGCTGAAAAGAGAAATAAGTATTTTATGATGTCTGTAAGTAATTTTATGAAAAACTCTTGTTTCTGTAATATATAATCTTTTTAAAAAGAGCTGACTGACTCTTGTTTTTCTTCATTGTGGCAGCCGTCTCTAATGTCCACATGATGCTGTTTTCACGTGTAACCATGGAAACCAACAGGAAGAACAAGAACAAACTTCTTGCGATAAGTAGAAAAGGGGTTCCTGTACTTAGAAAAGAACAAAAAAGTTCCCAAAAGAAAATACTTTTGTTTGAGTTTGTATAAAAAAAATTATGTAAATGTATTTTACATGAAAAACATGTTAAATGTTAGACTAACCTGGTAGTCATCTGCTGCTATCTTTCTGCCATGTAAAATAAAATCTTGTTTTTTTTTTAATATTTTTACAGAAACTCGGAGGCCACGTGATTTTTTTTTAAGTACAATCCCCTTTTTTAATTAAAACAGGAAGCCTCGCTTGCAGCTAAAAGAAGTCTAGCTGAGACAGCAGAGCATCTTCAGGGAACATTTTTAATTGGGTTAATGTTTAATTAAACTTTATGATCACTTCAGCATCTCAAACTAAATATTTTTTAAAGTTAACTACTGTTAGAGAACTCTTTACCTTCATAAATTGTGAAGTGGCGCCATCTGGTGGTCATTCTGAAATTCTCCTCTGGATTTCGCTTCAGTTTGTTGGTGCTGAGAAATAAAAATAAAACGGAGGCAGTAAAGTTATTAAAGCTTTAAAACGACATTCTGTGAATCATTAAGATAAATATAAACTTTAAAACCACAAATTCAATTCGTTTACCTTTGATCACAAGTAAAGATCTTTAAATACATTAAAACTTTGATATTTTGCAGCAGCTCTTGAGCAACAGAAAATGACCGCAGCTGCCTCTTAGTAACATATTGACGTGTTAGACCTTTGAGACAATGAACATTGTTTCCTAATCCTCACCCTCCAACATCAGTTAATCTTTAACTTGTATGAACACGTCTGTCAGGACGTTAAAAAAATACAAACTTTTCTTGGACATAAAGCGAATTAGTTTAATTTTTCACCTGTTTAATCTGAAGATGAAGAAATCACAGCTTCAGACTTTAATTGGTTTAAAAAACCAACCTCTGATGGAGTCAAGCTGTAAAGAGATAACTAATACAGTATAATTAAAACTGTTCACATCAGTCTGAACAATCTTTACGAGCATAAATTTCAGCTTCTCTCAAATGCGGAAGTTATGGAAAATGTTTACTTACCAAGACGAGACGTAAATTATTTAATAAAACTATCTTAATACTTTAAAATGAACAAATTCTCCATTCAAGTGTTTATTAGTACAAAAATACACATGTACACAATAAGATTAGCTAAATATGATTTAACATCCTCTTGATTAAATAGCTCCTGCAGATAAATTGCAATAATTTTTGTCATAATTATGAGAAAATCTGCCTCCAGACGAGGTTCATCAGAGCAACGTGAGGCTGTTTTAACCCATGAAAAGTCCACCTGACAAAGAAAGGAGACGTTTTATTGAGATTTATTTAGTTAAAACAGTAAAAAAAAACAGAGTTTTCTAAGTGAACGCACCCGTCACTTCGATGCTGGCTCCTGTGATGTACTGAGAATCATCTGAAGCTAAGAAGGCACAAACATCTGCCACCTCTGAAAAACAAACAATCCACTCACACCAGATTATTCCTCTCCGTGCAACAACTACATAATTTTAAATTGTTTTCATTAATATGAGACATCTGGTAGTTTCATTAAGTTCTGACATCCTGAGTGAAACATCTGGACTGACCTTCAGGTTCACCCATTCTTCCCAGAGGCACCAGAGGTAAAACCTGAAACACAACAAGACACATTTTATGAAGATCTAAGTTTTGTTTGATGATCAGGAACACAGATGTTTGTGAGTGAAAATAAATAATAAACCTTGTTGATAACTTTCTCCGGTACTTTCTCCGTCATTGGAGTCGATATGAAACCAGGCAGCACGCAGTTACAACGGATCCCGTACCTGAGCGGAGACAAATAAGAATAAAATTTAAACCGTTATTTAAAATAAACTGTTTGAGCGCTCGGTCTGTTTCTTCTCACCTGCTGAGCTCTTTAGCGGCCGTCCTGGTTAAACTTTCAACTCCAGCTTTAGAAGCGCTGTAGTTCACCTGCCCCATGTTTCCCACCTGCAGACGTCACCCACAACGAATAAAATCAAACTTATATACGTAGACTTTGGGATTTAAAATGGTCTTTGTGTTAATTAAAACATTTAAGATTGACTTTTTATTCCCGGCTGGTCCCGTCTTTAGAGAAGAACTCACATTTTATCAATCGTTTTTACGCCGGCTGCCCTTCCTGACACAACCACCGACCACCGAGCTGCCACAGCCAGAGAGCTGGCATCCAGTACACCCAGGGGAGCAGATGTGGGGGTTTAAGAGCCTTGCTCAAGGGCCCAGGGTGGGGCAAATGAGGGTGGAGGCAGGTGAGGGTGCTCCCACATTTTGATGTTACGGTCAGCATTTGTAAAGTCAGATTTGTGACCGGTGATTTTCCAATCACAAGTTTGCTTCTTTGACCTCTGTCCCTCCGCTCCCCCACTTAAAATCAACTAATTTATTTGTTGTAATTATCACTGATTGGTCTGCTTGATATAAAAAAAAAATCCTTAAATAGTGACGTACGGACATTTCTCACCTTTCCTAAGATGCTGCCCACAGTGATGATGGATCCTTTAGGAGCTCCACAGGAAACCAGAGCCTGAGCCACAGCCTGAGTGACTAAAAATGAACCCTGGGGAAAATAATAAGAAATAAATAAGTTTATTCTAATCTCTCGTACAATTTTAGGATTTTACATTTTTTTCTGCACAACTTTCAGAATGCAGCAGGAATGTTTTACCTCTGAACTTTTGTGATTTTTAGTTTTTTTTATTACCCAGGAAAAATACATCTACCTTGTTCTATTTGTGTTTGTGGAAAACAATATTTGTTCTTTGCTGTTAAAATAAGTTTTATCATGAACTGTTTGGAGTTTATTTAGTTAAGACCTCGTTTAGTGAGGGAGATGACACATCTGCTACCTTCAGGTTGACCTGGATGACTCGGTCAAACTTCTCCTCCTCCATGTTGAGCAGGAAGTCGTCCTGAGTGATGCCTGCTGCGGTCACACACACCGACGGGGGCTGGAAGTACTGAGTCTGCAGAGGGACGCACAGATGTTTAAAAAAAGAAGAAGAAACCCTGCAGGATTCCAGCTGTTTTTCACACCTGTATACTCGTCACCAGCTTCTTAACACTCTCCTTCGACGAGACGTCCACCACAGCCGCCATGTGGACCTGCCCTCTCAGGTTATTCCTCAGACTTCCCATCGTCTCAGTAGCTGATTCCTCACTGATGTCAGCGACCACCACTGAGGCTCCTTCAGAGGCCAAACGCTGACACACCGCCCGCCCGATCCCACTGCCCCCACCTGGGAACAGTAAAGACAAACAGGAAACAACGCTAAGGAAGAATGATGGACAAACGCTGCAGCTCCGAGCCTTAACGGATCACTCAACCCAGAGAAAAGAGTGTGTGTTGATTATAAAAATAAAAATAAAACATTGAAGAGGACAAACTGGAACTGGGTTCATCTTGTAGAAGGGCTTGTGCTCAGATTAATCTTACAGAACTACAGAGTCGTCATCAGAATCAAAATGGACGCAGAACTGAGGCAAAGTAACTAGAACCAACTTTGATTTGATTATTGATTACGATTACCGTAATTGTACGATTATAAGTCAATAAACTGGCTCTCTTCCTACAGTTTTATTTCTTCTATAGTAATTATTCAAACAGTGCCATCATTTTATACTTTCCTCAAAATGAGTGTTAAAATAAATCTTGAATGAATTTCATAAAAGCAAATGACACAGAAGGATGCTTTATAATCTATAATAGGGTTAATTAATTAGGGCTTGATTAACTAGAGTATGTGATTTTATGTTCGTTTTTAAATATTGCAGATCCCTTTGATTCATGCTCACTAATCATGAACAACATTTGATCTAATAAAAAAAAGAGTTTAAACTTTAAAATGGTTCCAACTTCACCAAACTTTTTACGCGAACTCGAAGTTTCACGTTTTGAATGAAAATGCTCGTTTCTCTTTAGATGAACTGAACAAACGTTAACTTAAATTAACACAAAGTTAAAATGCCAAACTAAAACTAGAACTAAAGTGCGCGGTGAGCAGCGCACAGTAAAATGTGAACGATAAAATATAAACTAACCAGTGACAAGGGTCAACCTGGACAGGAGTCTCGCAGTGGCCGCCATGATGGTTCTGTGTTGTTGCAGTTTCTGATTTGTCCACTAGAGGGCGACTGTTGATACACTTTACATTTTTAAAAGAGATTACAGGTAACTATTTCTAAACTACGACAAAACTCACATTAAACAGTGGTGAAAATTAAAAACTTATAACTCAGACAATGTTTAAATTTAGGCTGATAATCATCCTGTTTGATACGTCTATGCAAACAGGAAGTCTAAAATATTTTTGTATTCTGCAAGCATGAGATGTTAAGTGGTCTTAAATAAATGTGAAATTGGTCCCTGACATTGACAGAAATTATATCTTGCTTTAAAATATTTTATTTTGAAAGCGCCTGCAGGAAGTAGTACTACGAATGTCTTTTTCCAACTTTAATGAGCAGCGAAATTCCCAATTGTGACCATAGGAGGGCGACAAACGCCCGATTCGATCTGATTTTTTGAGAAGTGTTCCACTTTTTTTGCACTAAAGAATTACTAGAACAATTTTTTTGTTTGTTTGTTTGTTTGTTTTTATCTAAATCTATATCTTTAAAATAATAGTACATGGTACAATAAATATTGTACGCACAATATTCTAATTACCTTATCAACATGTATTGTTTTGACAAAACAGATATGATTTTACATCAGAATATCATAAACAATGCGTTGATATATTTATTACATGAATCAGTAACAAAATAAACTGATGTTTTGGCATGTTGCCACTAACGTACGGACATTTCTCATCTTTCATAAGATGCTGCTCACAGTAATTTAGGAGCTCCACAGGAAGCAGAGCCTCACAGCCAAAGTGACCAAAAATGAACCCTGGGGAAACAAAGAAATAAAGTAATTTAAGTCTGGTCTCAGTCAATAAACCGGCTCTCTTCCTAATCTACAATTTTGTTTTATTCCTTCTATAGTCACTTTTCAAACAGTGTCATCGTTTTATACTTTCATCATACTGCGTCTTAAAATAAATCTTGATTAAATTTTCCTAAAGCAAATGACACAAAAGATTGCTGTGGCTTTATAATCTGTAATAGGGTTAATTATTTAGGGCTTGATTAACTGGAGTAAAAGCTAATATATGCGATTTTTATGTATGTACTTAAATATTGTAGATCCCTTTGTTTAATGCTCACTAATTATAATAATATGTGATAAGAGGGTAAACTTTAAGTTGTGATGGTCCCCATCTCACCAAACTTTTTACAAGCCAGGTGAACTCCAAATTTCCCATTTTGAATGAAAATGCTTGTTTCCCTTTAACTGAACTGAGCAAACTTAAATTAACACAACGTTAAAATGCCAAACTAAAACTAGAAATAAAGTGCACGTTGAACAGCACACAGTAAAATGTGAACAATAAAATATAAACTAACCAGTGACCTGGACAGGAGTCTAGCAGTGGCCGCCATGATGGTTCTGTGTTGTTGCAGTTTCTGATTTGTCCACTAGAGGGCGACTGTTGATACACTTTACGTTTTTAAGAGTTTACAAGTACAGTAACTACTGTATTCTAAACTACGACAAAACTCACATTAAACAGTGGCGAAAATTAAAAACTTATAACTCAGACAATGTTTAAATTTAGGCTGATAATCATCCTGTTTGATACGTCTATGCATACAGGAAGTCTAAAATATTTTTGTATTCTGCAAGCATGAAAAGTTAAGTGGTCTTAAATAAATGTGAAATTGGTCCCTGACATTGACAGAAATTATATTTCTTTAAAATAGTTTATTTTGAAAGCGCCTGCTGAAAGTAATACAGTACTACGAATGTCTTTTTCCAACTTTACTGGGAAGCGAAGTTCCAATTGTGACCACAAGAGGGCGAAAAACGCCCGATTCGATCTGATTTTATGAGGCTTTTTTTTTTTTTTTTTTTTTTCTTGTTTTATCTAAAACTATATGTTTAAAATAACAGTACATATAATGGTACAATAAATATTGTATGCAAAATATTCAAATTACCTTATCAACGTGTATTGTTTTGACAAAACAGATATGCTTTTACATCAGAATATCATAAACAATGAGTTGATATATTTATTACATGTATCAGTAACAACATAAATTGATGTTTTGGCATGTTGCCGCCATGATGGTTCTGTGTTGTTGCAGTTTCTAATTTGTCCACGAGAGGGCGACTGTTGATACACTTTACTTTTTTAAGAGTTACAAGTAACAACTAAAGATAAAAACTATTTTGTTAGAAAGATATACATAACTGATTGTCTATTTTGTTTGTATGAAATTTTGATGAGTTA
>JARVGS010000736.1:28852771-28869454 GCA_031762315.1 Hypsolebias antenori
GAAATCAATGAAATGAATAAATAAATAAATAAATAAATAAATAAATAAATAAATAAATAAATAAATAAATAAATAAACAACTGTACTGTATTCCTAAACTCACAGTGGTGAAAATTAAAAACGTATAACTCAGGAAATGTTTACATTTGGCTGATAATCATCCTGTTTGATGTGTCTATGCATATAGCTGAGAGAAATCTAAAATCTGTGACAAAACAATGTTAATATTTTTGTATTCTACAAGCATGAAAAGTTGTTGTGGTGGTAAATATAAAATTGAAATTATATCTTTCGCTTTTAAAATGTTTTATTTTGAAAGAATCTATAGGAAGTAGTATTATGATTGTCTTTGTCCAACTTTACTCTACCTCGCAATACTCAATTTTGACCACAAGAGGGCGACAAAACGCCCAACTCGATCTGATTTTATGATGATAATAATAATAATAATAATAATAATAATAATAATAATAATAATAATAAATAATAATTTTATTTAAAAGCGCCTTTCAACAGGAATAACTTGAAATATAAAATACATAAAGAATAAAAATGAAAAAGAATATAAAATAGGATACGCGAGTCTAAAGAGATGTGTTTTCAGAGCAGTCTTGAACAGAGAAAGGGAGGTGGTGTTTCATAGGTCTGGCAGTAGAGCGTTCCAGAGGTGAGGGGCAGAGCAGGTGAAGACCCTGCTTCCCATGGTGGAGAGGCGGGCAGAGGGTACATGGAGATGTAGCGAAGAGGAGTATTTGAGAGAGCGAGATGGGATGGAGATTTGTAGGAGGTCAGATAGATAAGGAGGGGCAAGGTTGTGGATAGCTTTGAAAGTGTGAAGTAGAATTTTGAAGATGATACGTGATTTAACCAGGAGCCAGTGGAGCTGCTGCAGGACAGGAGTGGTGTGGTTATAGGAGGAGGTTTGAGTTACGACAAGGGCAGCTGAGTTCTGGACCATCTGCAGCTTGTGGACAGATTTCTTAGGGAGGCCATAAAGAAGGGAGTTGCAGTAGTCGATACGGGAAGTCATAAGACTGTGCACAAGGATGGCTGTGGAGCGGGGTGTGAGAGAAGGACGGAGACGGTTAATATTTCGAAAATAGGCAGACCGAGTAACAAGAAAAGTGTGCCACTTTTTTGCACTACTGCATTACTAGAACGAGTTGTTTTTTTGTTTGTTTGTTTTTTTTATCTAAAACTATATCTTTAAAATAATAATAAATACTTTATATAATGGTACAATAAATAATACTGTACTGTATCCACAATATTGTAATTACCTTATCAACATTTTTTGTTTTGACAAAACAGATATGATTTTACATCAGAATATCATAAACAATGAGTTGATATATTTATTACATGAATTAGTAACAAAATAAACTGATGTTTTGGCATGTTGCCACTAACGTACAGGCATTTCTCACCAAGATGCTGCTCACAGTAATGATGGATCCTTAGGAGCTCCACAGGAAAAAGAGCCTGAACCACAGCCAGAGTGACTAAACATGAACCCTGGGGGAAATAAAGAAATAAGTCATTTAAGTCTGGTCTATGTCAATAAACCGGCTCTCTTCCTAATCTACAGTTTTGCTTTATTTCTTCTATAGTCACTTTTCAAACAGTGTCATCATTTTATACTTTCATCAGACTGAGTCTTAAAATAAATCTTGACAAAATTTTCCTAAAGCAAATGACACAAAAGATTGTTGTGGCTTTATAATCTGTAATAGGATTAATTAATTAAGGCTTGATTAACTGGAGTAAAAGCTAATATATGTGATTTTATGTTCACCCATAAATATAGCAGATCCCTTTGTTTCATGCGCACTAATTATGAATAATAGGTGACCTAATGTAACCCAGACAAATATTTTAGTGCAATGATTAAATTCATAAAATATGTAACAGTTTAAAGCAAATTTAAAAATCTTAAGTTAAATATATTGTAAATATAGCTACAACTGTATTTCATTTGTGTTATAAAATGCTTAATAACTGTTTAAATTACACAAGCGTAAGTTAAAAGCAAGAAAGTTTAACATTTTGTTGCTTGTATTTTATTTCTGCTTTATTGTGAAAAGCCAAAAGGAAGTGTGAGCAGTCAGGTGTTGAGCTTGATGAGAGGGACTAGGAAGCCAGGCACACCAGAGGCAACAGGTGTGTTGCAGCTTGGAGTAATTAAATAAGTTTACTGGTTGGTAACACAGTGATCGTCAATGGACACTTGTTTGATGGTTTTTGGGACTACAAGGTGGGCTACACTAATAAAAAAAAGGGGTGAACTTTGTTGCGATGGACTTCACCCGGCGAACTCGACGTTTCACGTTTTGAATGAAAATGCTCGTTTCTTTTTAATTGAGCTGAGCAAACGTTTCCATAAATTTACACAACGTTAAAATACCAAACTAAAACTAGAAATAACGTACACGTTGAATAGCACACAGGAAAATGTGAGCAATAAAATGCGTATAAACTAACCAGTGACCAGGGTCAACCTGGACAGGTGGCCCGCCAGTGGCACGCCATGATGGTTCTGTGCTGCAGTTTCTGATTTGTCCGCTAGAGGGCGACTGTTCATACACAACCTTTTTTTCTCTCTTTTTTTTTTTTTTAACACGTAACTGTTCTTAAACTCACTTTAAACAGTGGTGAAAATTAAAAACTTATAACTCGGACAATGTTTACATTTTGACTGATGATCATCCTGTTTTATGCGACTATGCATTCAGTTGTGGGAAATCTAAAATCTGTGACAAAATAATCTATAAATATTTTTGTATTCTAAGAGCACGAAAAGTTAAGTGGTCTTAAATACAGTACTGTATAAAATTGGTGCTTGATATTGACAGAAATTGCAAAGCGCTCGCTGTAAAACAGTTTTTTTATTTTGAAAGAACTTACAGGATGTAGCATTACGAGTGTTGGTCTAACTTTATTGTGTGGTGCAATTCTTCATTGTGACCACAAGAGGGAGACAAAACGCCAGACTCGATTAGATTTTATGAGGTGTGCCTCTTCTTTGCTCTATTACTAAAACGAGCTTTTTTTATTATCTTAAACAATATCTTTAAATAATAGTACATATAATGGTACAATAAATAATATCATACCCACAATATTCGAATTATCAGCATTTATTGTTTTAATAAAACAGTCCAGCTAGCATTGAAAATTCAGACAACGTCCTCTGAACGTTGAACGTCCTGAATGTGTTGTAACGATTAAAAAAAAAGGTGCAGTTAATGATTAACAGGAATATGGATAAAACTGGACTTGGGTCATTTGAAAGTGGCTTTGTGTCCACACAGCAGGACAAATATTTCATTACTGTATATCTAATCTTTCTGATGGAGATTGTTGACAATAATTTATGTTGGGGAAATCATTTTCATTTCTGTCCGAACAAAAACTCAAAACTCGGAGAAAAGATATGTACATTATTTAATTTGGCCATTTGGCCGAGCAGCTTCACCGGGAGTCACAATGTCGACGTTAGTTTTTATAGAAAGCATGTAGTTCTAGGCTGTGACCACAAGAGGGCAGCAACACAATTTGTTCTGAACACAATACAGTACTGTTCAACTTTAATCCAAGGTACTGTGAAGTGAACAAACTACAGTACTGTACATGAAAATCTCACCTAAACTAGTTGTTTTTATTTTAACTACTTATCTATGCGACTAAAATATATATATATATAATAATGCAACAGTTTTAGTTGATGCGTTAGTTATTTAAAATTTTTAACATATTGCCATCCTTAATTCATGCTAATTTAATCTGAAACCACATTTAAAGTTTAAGAAAGTCAGAGAAATGTTGAAAAACATTGTAACTTTATTCACGTACAGATGTGTACATGTATATGAAATAACCACAAAGGCATTTGACACTTCAGAACACATCTGGAGCATTAAAACCTTTAAGTATCTATTTGTCCACTAGTCTAATGTTAAACCACTCACTCGGTTTGAGACTGTAAAATGTGTACTTTTACAACCCTGATGGTAAATCTGCATATTTTAGACTAAAATTAAATATTTTTAAATCACTTTTAACTTGTGCACACAACAGATATTCTAAAATAAAATCTTTGTTAAACACAATCTATTATTTTCAGCAAGCCTTAGTTTTCAGAAGAAAAAAAAAGGTTTCTCTACCACTAGAAAATTGATTATAAAATCATTTTAGATTCAATGACTCAGAACCAGGAACTTATTTGGACACAAGTGAGTGGACAGGACACGTCCTCACAATTTATTTGCAGATTGGTCAGAAAGAATAAAGAAACATGTTTACAGGGAACTTGTAATGAATGGAAAAAACAAAACACAGCAAACATGAGAACAGAAATATTAACGTAGAAACTGCAACTATGACATTTCTGTACAGCGGCCGACCATCAGGACAAAAAGATGCAGTGAAGTCACGTGACCTCGTCAGCTCCTGTATTGCATGCGTCGTTTTCTAAGGAACAAGGTGCTTCTGCGTGCAGAGCCATTTGCAGCGTCTGCATCTAAACTATGAAAACTTTCACAAGGACGCACTTGTGGCGCCAAATCTCACACATGCAAACATGACACATTCATACAACACACACACAAAACGTCCCTCTTCACTCCAAAAAAAAAAAAAAACCTGAACACACAAATCTGTCCACATCATTTCCCAGAATGAGGGAATAAGTTAGCTTCATAAAAGGCTTCTTTATAAAAGAAAATATATATTTTACAACTGTACACCTCATCTATACAGCATAAAGACAAAGGGAAAACATCCAGAAGTTACGCAGACTCTGGCTCTAGCACCCTTAACCCTTCAACTAATGCATCAATCTTTCTTAGCAGGAGACAAAGGTTCTCCTGGCGCCGCCTGAGAACAACAGAACGTTACAATCATCTACTCTCACACCCAGGACTGCAGGAACAAGCTGAGCGCAGGAGAGCCCTGTCTCTCTGGACCAGTTCTGCTGGTCTCTTCTGATCCCCCACAATGGTTCAGTACCCTCTGGAGGAACACACCGGGTCCTTCATGTGACCTACTCATACAGAAACAGCCTGAGCAACTCTGATTCAGCCCGAGTCCGATTCGCTTGTGTCTGAGGATGAAGACGAAGAGGAAGATGACGAAGAGTCTGAGGAGGAGCTGGTAGCGCTGAGACGAGACGGCTGGGTGTGGGCCTCTGATGCAGGTTTATCAGCTGCAGAAAACAAATGACTGTGATGAAGAGCTGATCCAACACCGAATTTACACTAAACATGCAGAGCAACATGTAAAGTCAACATGTAAAACTATCCAAACTTACGCTTGGTCTTTGAAGGCTTCTTCCCAGAGTTCAGCTGACCGCTGACGTCCATCAGCCGCCTCTCCAGCTCCATCTGTTTTTCCAGAGCGAGCTCTTCTCGTGTCTTGCCAGCAATGTTGCCTTTACTTGCTGTACACAAAAAAGGTAAAAACAAAAACCATTAAACATTTGAGACTGACGAGTTCACTCTTTAAATGTAAAGTTCTTCCAGTCTTTATAATAAAATAAACAAAAAATAATATTAATAAGTTTCTGACAATGGAGAAACAAATACAAGTGACAAAATGTCCAGTCCACTAACCGTACGGCTTTCGAGGTTTCTTCCTCAGACACGTCATGACGTATCTCTCCAGCTCCCTCAGCGTCGACGGTTTCAGCGTCTCAAAGTCGATTTCGATCTCCTCGGGGTTGGTGTCACGCAGCGACGGTTCTCGGGACTGAATGATGTAAACGACTCGACCCAGCTTCTCTCCAGGTAACTTGTTGATGTCCAGGCTGAGCTGACGCTTCTCGTCGTACGACATGGGAGCTGTGTCCTCCTCCTCATCAGAGTCAAAATGACTCACTAAAGGATCGTGCATCGGCTGGGATATGTTAAACATCATGCTGTTCTTTTTGGATCTGATGCAGAAATTAAAAATCGTTAAAAACAGGACAAAAAAAATAGTTCAGACTTTGTCCAGCAGGTGGAAGTACTTACTTGGTCTTGTTGTTTTTCTTGCTCTGGGTCTTCTTCATTGGCACCAGAGTACCAACTATTCCTTTGTTGCCCTTTGATTTTGAACTCTTGGACATTTTGGGGGCTTTGGGGGGTCTCACAGACATGATGTCTTCCTCTATCCTCCGATGCTTCTCCACCTTTTTCTTCCTCTTCTTGTCTTTCTTCTCTTTTTTTTTCTTGGGTTTGACTATGGGACCTTGGGATAGAGCAGTGAGCTGCTCATGTACAGCTTTAAGCTGAAAGAACGCAGAAAAACAAAAAAAAAAAATTAAAGATAAGCAACAATTACAGAGATGATTATGGTACTACAGCTCCCTGATCCGATGTGCTGAAACAGTGAAGAACAAACCTGCTCCTGCAGCTCAGCCAGGCGGTTAGCCCTCTCCTCCTCAGAGTCAGAACTTTGACTGCTTTCACTTTCCTCACTTTCGCTGCTGAGCTCGCTCTCAGAGGACGATGAGGAGGAGGAGGAAGAGGAAGATGAGGAGCTGGGCATGGCCGGAGGCTCATCTGGCATCTTAGCAAAGCAGAACTCAAACACGTCCTAGAAAAAGTGACGACACGTGTCAACAAGTTTCAAACACAATAACTCTGACAGTGTATTTTGAAGAATTGCTCACAGATTCATCCAGTTTGTAAATCAAGCTCAGTACCTGAAGTTTTCTGGCCATGGCGACGACATCATGGTCAGGAGGATTGTACTTGTAGCAGTTGGAGAACATCAGTCGAACATCAGCTGAGAACTGCTGAGCATCACGGTACTCTCTGCTGTCGATCTTTCTCTGTCAAGTAAAAATATACAGAATATCAGATATTCTGAGAGAAAGTCTTCTTGCAGACAGTTCTGTGTGGTGTCTCAGTACCTTGATGGTGCTGAGGTCCATGGGCTGTTTAATGATGTCATGGTAATCGTGAAGGCCCAGAGACATGGCATCGACAGGTTTGTAGAAAGGCCAGGCGTACGCAGCGTGTTTCTTGGACAGCAGCTCCTTCAGAACGCCGCTGCAGTAGCGCAGCTGTGGACCCAGTTTGCCACGACGTACTGGTGTTGGCAGAATAGAATCTGGCAAGTCTTTCTTTGGAGGTTTGATGGGTCGTCCACTCAGGCCTCTCCTGCTCCCCGCTGATGATTTGGTACCAATCATCATCGTTCCACAGCCAATATCCATCCCCAGTCCCTGACTGAGACTCTGGTTCATTGCCAGAGAGTTGTGGTCCATGCCCAGAGAGGTGAGGGTCAGGGGGGAGTCGTGCCCACCTCCCATGCACATTCCACTGACACCCATGGTGCTCATGATGGGCATGGCTACAGTGGTTGGAGTGGTGGTGTCTGCTTTCCTCTTGACACCTTTTTTCTGTTTGAGGATGAGGAGTCAGTGTTTACTGTGATTAATGAAACGTGTTGCGTCAAACAGGAAACAGGCTGTGATTTACCTTTGCAGTCGGCTGCGTGTGGGGCATGCCCGTGATGGCAGGGATGCTATGTTCAGGAGGAAATGTAGGGGTAATGCTCTTGGCTAAAATTATCTGAGGGGGGGTGAAGAGATCAGAGTCAGGTGTTTCTGGGGTGGGAGGAGAGTACGCTGACTGGGAAACAGCAGGAACCTGATGGGCTGTTGTTACTCCTCCCAAAACTGGGGGGGACAGAAATAAAATTGATTAGTGCTCCTAATTTAAAGCATTAGTTTACACAACAGGTATATTGGTGCTCACCTGCACCAATTCTGCTTTTTTTGCTTGATTTTGATGATTTGCTGCGTGGAGGAGAAGCCAGTTCAATCTCATCCTGAGGCATCTGAGCTACTTTCTGCAGGAATGCTTTCTCCAGAGACTGAGCCATCAGAACAATATCATCTGTTGGCTACAAAGAAAGAAATTCAGACAAAAGTTGAAACAAAAAAAATACAAAACCATAAAATTTGAAACCATAAATCTTGACTAAATGAAACCCGACCGCACGTACCTTGTTGTAAATGTAGCAGTTTGTAAACATGGTGTTGAAGTCCTGCATGCACTCACTGGCACTGCGGTAATAGTTATTTTCTAATCTCTTCTTTATGCTGCCCATGTCCATGGGGTTCTTTATGATCTTATGATAGTCCTAGGGAGCAAGACAAGTTTTCAAGACATTCAGATGAGCGGTTTAGTAAGTTAAGAGTTAATTATTTGTATTTACTGTACACAAACTACACAAAAATGGATTCAATTGTACTCACAGGTAGGTTGAGCTTGACAGCATCCACCGGTTCATGGAAAGGCCAGGCGAAGTGGTGCCTCCACAGAGATTTCAGTACAACTTTCTGTAGGAACTGAAGTTGGTTTGTCATCCTCCCATGTCGATTGGGATCCTTTACTGGGGGCTGTGGAGGTCCTGAAGGAATCAGCTGACTAATAGGGGGCATCCCTGGACTCTCAAAGCCCTCATAAAGCAGCGAGGGTTTTCTGATGCGTTTTCCAGCTGTGCCAGAGTTCTGGTCCATTGTGAATCCAGTAAAGCCAACATCAACCCCATAGGAGCTGCAGAAAACAGAGTCACAGAGCCCATAAGCCCCAAGCTTTTTATAATCCTTTGACACCACAACAAAATCTAAATAAAAGTTTAGTCAAATATTTCAATTTCAACATCAGAGTGCCCTGAGATGACTTCTGTTGTGATGGCACTATATAAACTGAAGTTGAATTTAATTCCGATTTTACTCTAAATGTCTGCAATTACAGCTTGATCACAATTATTTTAGTTAGTACAGTATTATTCCCTTGCTGCTAAAAATTTTTTTATTCTACAGTAATGTATATGTACTAGTCTTCCAGTTTCATTGATGTACAGTTCAGAGCATAAACCCATGACTATAGGACAAAAACCCTGTGGCTAAAGCTTTAAATCAGCCTATGAACAGGTACATAGGTAAACCAGTAACATCTGCCTCAGTCAAACGACTATTATTGGTACTTCCTCTTCTCTACCATAATTTCTTGACCCGAGCCGGCCTGCATGCTTCGGAGTCAAGGGGGGGGGGTTTCAAAACTGTGGGTCGGGGTATTACTGCAACCTTATAGTTTTAACTCCTGAGACATGACAATACATACATGTACTGTACTCAGAATAATTGACCTATTATTGCAATTGATGAGTTTTGTTGACCCCAACAGTAGCTGTCCAGAGCTTTAACCTCAACGCTCTTTGGTCTGATTGAACGAACGTGTTAAGAAAGGTAAACTCTGCTGTGTTACTAAGTTTAAGGCAAAACAATTTAGCACTCACCACACAACCTTAGACAAATTAAGCATATCATGGAAAGCCATTTATAATTGTCATCTAAGTTGGCATACAGGATGCAGGTGTCTTCTTATGAACTCAGTTGAGCTTGGCATCTTCATTACGTTGGATCATCTGCTGGAGGACAACGCATCTGTACATTCCACGTCTGTTACCCATGACTGCATATATTTATTACCTTGAAATGCTCAATGTTTGAACGTTCTGTAATGCCTAGAATGTAATGAGTGGGTGACAGTGTATTCAATAGTTTTAAAAAATTACCATTTCCCTTATACTAAATAACACTGACCAAAAAAAATTTAATAATAAGGAAACCTTAAATGATACCACATCTGGAAACTTTTGACAGTTTATGTACTTTATTTACAAAAAGAAAAAAGTAATCATTTACACAAAACAAAACTAATGACTGAAATATGACTGAATTATGACTAAAAAACTAAAACGTTTCTTTGATATTACAGTATACAGAAAATGACATCTAGAAAACATCCAAGACAATGGGATTGAATGGGCCTTTGAAGCCAATCTTTGAGTGACAGAGTTCTGTAACCAGGCAACCGATTAAACACAAGCCGACCTTCAATGATAGCAAAACACTAACATTTGTTCCGTCATAATCATAAATATAAGAACGTCTATTGTCAGCCATCAATATTTAATGCTCCACTGATACCAGTTAAGGCAGCTGTGTCCATCGCTGCATGTCGTTTCAACAATAACATGAGCGCCACATGGCTACCACAACAAGCCGGCGATCGCTGACACACTGACCACTTTGTTGCGATGATGCAGCTAAACATGTTTCTGACTAAACAATGTTAAAAATGTATCGCAACAGTGCCAACAACACTGCGTGAAATAAAAGTTATTAGCGCAAAATTAATAGTTACAAGCAGCGATCTCGTCGAACGCCTATTTCAGTCCAAAAAAAGGCTTTAGCCCGTGAAGCTAATGCTAGCAATGCTAACACCAACTACCGAGCAGCGGGAGAGAGCTGCCAGGGGAACCGAAGATGGCGCCGGCGTAGTTTCCCTAACGGTCGCTTTTCCCCCCAAACAGGAAAAAAGTATAAACAAAAATGTACACAAATTTTTCAGTAAATGCTCTGCCACTTAATTTATACCTTGGGAATAATCAGGGTCCATCTCACTTCCTACTGCTTAACAGCACACTCAGGAAATCAGTACCGATAAAATGAAAAAAAAAATTAATGTATCAAAAATAATCCTTTCGATGGTTAGGTTAGAGTCAATTTTATCGGTAGATACCTGTCAAGGGGCGGATTAACAGCCATATCCATCAGGATGGATCCGGATTGTTTTTGAGAATTACTAAAAACCAGGATCCGCCGCTGGTCGTCAGTTTTCTCCGCTATCCGCCACGACGTAATCCTTGCGATCTACCTCGTTGAAATGGCGACTGAGTCGCTACGCCCGGTCTTTTATAAACCAACCGCCCGCCTCATTGGATAAATCGTCACAGTATTTCTCCGCCCTTTAACTTCTCATTCGCTGGTCAAGATGTCTATCGGAGTTGCCGCACCCACTAAATCTTGAAGCCCAGCAAACAAGCTTTTCGCCCAACCCATTCGCAACTTTACCTGTCTGTTAAGAACAACGCACGAGACGATTGGTCCAGCCAACCCAGTCTTATGATTCGCGGCCTGTAACTGGCTCCCGACCATAGAAACCGAACCTCCCTGTTCTTTATCATATTATATTACGTCAACGTGTGCGGTGCAAAGACGAGGATTGGTCAAGACGACCGTAACGCGGGTTTCCAGCCTGAATACCAAGAGCCCCATTGGTCCTCCGGATCAGTCACGAGCGCACCATGAAACGAGCCTCACCCACATGAACTCATCTCTTTCTTCTAGAACATTCGCTCCGTCGCCATCTTTGAGCACTAGAACATTGAGTACCAATATCAAATAGTCCACGAAACATACACGCGAACGATAAAAAACGCATCAGAAAATGTATGTTAGTATAAAAACACAATTATTAAAAAAATCCATCCGTGTGCGGCTACGTAAAGCCACGTTTTAAACACTGCCATAAAAACAGGCCTGTGCGTGGCCCCCAAACTTAACTAAAAGAGGTGGTGTAGAAAAATACGTACCCAGTCTAAATCGAGTTTTAACTAATCAGCTTTAAGACTCACTGTAAAAAAAAAATGACAAACCTCAAAACGCTTTAGGACCACATCAGCAACAATCCACAGCAACTTTCCTCACTAACCTTTACAAAAATTAAATATTAAACCAAATGTAAATAAACTACAGCAAGGCCAACTTGGATCTAAACATTAAAACCCAACATTCTTGAGTTTTAGGGCTTTAAATCATCACTGTAAAAGAATGAATAACTATATAACTACTGCAAAGTAACAGTGAAGACATGTTTATCCTTTTTAAAGCTATTTTTAAACAGACTTAAGCAAACACTTATGGTTACCTAACCAGTGGTGCCCATCCCCCACACCAAGGTTACAGACAACCCTGAATGTCACTCAAATAAACTGAAAGCTTCTTTTCAATCCACACGTTCTTTTGAAAAATCACTAATTGCAATGCTTAACTAGTATTAAAAACAAACAAAGCTGCATAGCTCCTTAAAGTTAAAATAGCCAAAACAAAAACATTGTCTACTTAAAAATAGTTTAAAAGAAAAAAAGTGTCGACTGGTAAATCCCAAAAAAAGAGCGAAACCTTTCTTCCAAAAATCTTCTTTGTCTTCCACTTGGATACTTTTTAACCAACACATTTCCCCTCAAACATGTCCGCCTTCTTCCCCCCCAGTCACCGCGCCGGGTGGGGGAGGGGAGTCATGTGACGAAACTCATCCTTAGTAGACTTGAACACGTGGCGATGCATCAAAACCGCCATTAAACGCATCCACGGCTCGTTCTTTTCGGCGAAACAGCGCCTCTACATCCATATCCTGTTAAGTGTTCAAAGTATTAGTCTTTGAATTTGAAGATAAAGTTGTCAAAACATCCGAACAATGAAAGTACGTTTCCGTAGGACTTGGCTCGCTCCGATTGGTCAGCTTCGATCACGTGACAAAAATGAATTTCTTGTTGATCGTGCTAATTTGCTGTTAATTATTATTATTTATTTTTTTTTTTAGTCCCCGTTCTGTAGTCAGTTTCTGCTCATATAGCTCTGGTTTTCTCAAACCGTATTTAAAAATCAGTTTTCTCTAGATAAAGGCAGCTGTCAAAATGTCACGCAACGAAACGTAAAACACTGCGCATGCGTACATCCATTATGCTCACAATGCAACAGGAGTCAGTCTGATCAGATTGCTCGTCTAGTCTTGGAGAGGTGGGGGGTTCTCTGCGACAAGGATGAGTCTCTATCTATCTATCTTGAGTCCTTTTCACTATAACGTGTAATTAAAATGGTAAAACTATGACACCTTCCAACAAAATAAGAAAAATAGGGGGAAAGCTGTATTTAAAACAGGTATGGCAAATAATCAACTATACCTGTAGATCATTTTTATCAAATGGCATTATTTTTTATATAATTGTTTTGCTTTTTCTGTCATAAATAAAGAAAAAATAAGAGACTAGAAAAATCAGAGCAGCTGACTTCTCTCATGACGCATTCTGACAGTAGTTTGCAGTATTACTCAGGCATTATATATATTGTATTTCATCTCTTTTTCTTGTTTTGATTATTCAAGGACAAAGCAGAAAATATTTCGTTTTACTTTGTTCAATGGCATGTGTCTAAAAGGTCTAATTTCATCTAAACATCTAATGTGGTTTCAGACATGCACAATGGGTTTTAACATTGAGTTGACAAAATAAAAGCCTCATCTTTCACCCCCAAAATGTTTTCACAATGTTTAAGCAAACTGGTTTTTCCATCAGGATGAAATTTGCATATATTTAATCTGACATCTCACAAATATAAACCAGTTTAAATGTTGTAAGCTCATTCATCCAGGTAACAACAAAAAAAAAGGTTTTTAGTTTCTGGATGACCAAAGTCAGTGAGAGGCTGCACAAATATTACTGGAAGCTGCAGCTAGGCTGAAAACCAAACTGCACAACTTATGTGAATGTCTGGTTTGAAAACCCATTATTGCTGAATATGATTCAGGTTGAATGTGTCAAATGTTCTGGTGTTTTTGCAGTTTTGTGGCTTGTGCTTTTTTTTTTTTTTTTAGCAAATTCTTCAGAATGATTTGAGTTCTAGAAAGTCATATCTGTAATTCAAGCTGTTGTTGCAGCTGTTCAGATTGTTCATTCTGAAAATGAAACAAAGGATACCTAAAAGTGAAAACTCATTTCAGATGAAGAATGAAAGTGATGTCGTTTTTTACTGATGCTCTGGACATCTGATACTTTATTTCAAAATACAGAAAGTAAAACTGTGATATTTCAACATGGAAAGACTGAATATGTTTAGCTGTGGTCTAAATTACAAACCATTTTTAAAAATACTAAACATTTGTCATCTGTCATGTCTTGAAGTTCTGATTTTTAAGAATAAAATTCAGACATGGATATCAGAAATGTAATTTATATTTTTATTAGCTGCTCTCTTCCCCAGGGGTCACCACAGCAAACCAACTCACATGAAGATTTGGAAATTATTTTTACACCGGGCGGATGCCCTTCCTGACGCAATGACCACCGAGCTACCACAGTGTGGAGCAGAGAGCTGCCATCTTGGGAGCAGCTGGGGGGTTGGGTTAAGGGCTTTGCTCAATGACCCAGAGTGGGACAAATGAGGGCAGAGGCAGGTGTGGGTGCTTCACCTTGGTGTAAGCTGAGCTATCAGAAGCAGATGTAGTCAGGGGAATGAAGGGAGGAGCTGGAGGATTGCATCAGAATCAGCCTCCTCTGACTCATCAACAGAACTCGCTCTCCATCTCTCTCTACACGCTCGCCCTCTCTGTCTCCCTCTTTCTGTTTTCTCAGCATTTGGTTTTATCGCTGCATCACATGATAACAATTGCTACAGAAATGTTGCGTTTATCCTTCACAACAATTCAATCCTGATTCAATGATGGGATGACTCGCATCACAGACTGCTTCAAGCTGCTTGCATTTGGTCCTTGTCATAAGTAGACTGCAGCAAAATTAATGATTTGTGAGAGGTTTGTATTTTGTGTGGTAATGTTTGCATAGCTCCATTAACGTTGCTTTAGTCAAGTGCATTTAATTTCTTTCATTAGGGATGTGGAAAACCTTTAGCAACAACAGTTCCTTTGACAACAGCAGTGTGCAGACACTGTACCTCTAAAGTTCATCATTTTGTCCTGTGTTTTCTTTAATGCCACATTCTCTGTGAAAACATGTCACTTAAAAGCAAACCTTTAGATCCCCTAATACTGCTACTCAGATATGTTACTTATTGTTCAATTACTGTATTTGTATGTGGAATAAGATTACTTAACGTCACACTGATATTGTGCTTTACAAATCTTGTTCCCAAACCTCGTTCTATTTACTGTTGTGTCGTTGAAAGTGCCTGGGTTTTTCCACTTTGACAAAAGGCACTGTCCGAAAAAACAAAGTTTTGAATGTTTTTCTTATTGCATCATCAATGTGAGTCCTGCAGGTTAAAGCCTGTTATGATGTGCAACATTTCAAAGTATCCAATATTCAAAATATATTGTGAGTTTGCCTTTTCAACTGTGACAAATCAGCTTAATCTCCAATAACAATTAAGATATGCTAGTTAATTATATTTAAAGCAATCTAATGATAAAAATGAAAATCACATTTTGTGGACATTGTGTCTATATGTGCTCAGGAAGACAGCTGGATGTGTGAACCTCAGTGAGGGAGCTTCTCTCAGCACATGGACCTGAAACTGGGAGGTGTTTCGTTTCCACATAAATGAGAGTGGGCTTTCTGCCACTAACTGGGTGGAGTTTGAAAGAGAAAGGGGAAACCAGTACAAAGATCTGTTACCTGGGCTGTGAGTTTCAGGTGTGTTAATATTATTTTAAAATCCTTTTCGGAGCTATTTGTTGTAGACAAAAACTCAACACCTACAAACTAAGACAGGAAATGAAATCAAGAAAAATTATTCCAATAAATTAGAAAATAACTAAAGTTGTGAGAAAAAGATCTATTTGTGTTTTCATACAAACAGCAGGGCACAAGTCTGTGAGTCCATTCTGAGTTTCCTTCCTATTTGCTGATGTGCAAGGTAATGAAATCATGAATATTTGAAATTTGGTGTAAAAAAGAGTAAATTGTTTATTGCAGTTTTGACAAATAATTTAAACTAGGATCACGGAGAACTGAATCATTTAGCTCTTGTTTAAATTTGTGCTTATGATTTAACCAAGTTACAGTATTTAATTACAAACACTTCCTGCATCTGTCCTTGTGGACTGGTGTGGACCTGTCCTGAGTGGACCGGCCTCTCTGTCTCACTCACGTCTTTTGACTGCTGGTGATCTGACCTCCTTCTGATGCTGAATGAAACAAAGCGGGTCTAGAAGATTACTGAGGAACTTTCTGTGACTCATAGATTTAATGATGTTGTGTTGCAATTTACAAAACAAATATAATTCAGGAGGGCAGCACGGTGGTGCAACTAGTAGAGCTGCCGCCTCTCAGCAAGCAGGTCCCTGGTTCAAATCCTGATCCAGTGGCCTTTCTGGGTGGAGTTTGCATGTTCTCTCTGTGCATGCGTGGGTTTTCTCCAGGTACTCCTGTTTCCTCCCACAGACCAAAAACATGCATGTTAGACTGATTACTCTAAATTGTCCCTTTAGGTGTGTGAGAGAGAGAATGAATGGTTGTTTGAATGTGGCCCTGTGATGGACTGGAGACCCATCCAGGGTGTACCCCGCCCCTCGCACAGTGATTGCTGGACATGGACACCGACGACCCCCTTGACCCAAAATGGAAGAAGCGGGCAAAGTTAATGGATGGATGGATATAATTTAGGTTTTTTCATTTGGAAAAAGAGAACCTCTTCAAGAGAAAATATGGCCACAATCGCATAGTTTAAAAGACAGTCCTGAATACTAGTTTTTAGAATAAAACATTGTATTAGTTAAGATTATTCTGTTAAGGATGATCTTCACAACAGGTCCACTTCAGATTTACCAGAATGACGGACGAACATCTTGTTGAAGCTCTATCTAAAAAAGTTAAGTCAAGTCCTCTGGACGGGCACAAACAGAGTAATATTGTGTATGCTGTTCAGTGTCAGGAGGGTGAGCAGTCTTACATCGGGGAAACTAAACAGCCTCTGGCCAAAAGGATGGACCAGCACAGAAGATCAACATCATCAGGCCAGGACTCTGTGGTCCACACTCATCTCCAGGCCAGCGGTCACTCTTTCAGGGATGAAGATGTTCACATCCTTGATAGAGAGGAACGATGGTT
>JARVGS010000736.1:28933242-28949722 GCA_031762315.1 Hypsolebias antenori
TTCCGGTAACCGGCTTTTTCGGTATCCGGCCTTGCCGGTGTAACGGAACTCGGCCGTAAACCGGGGGTTACCTGTATATAGAAAATAACTGCTGTGTATGAAAGGGCTTGATTTTTTAAAATTATTTAAAAAAAAAATTTTTTTTCTCATTCTGGTTGTAAATATTAAACTTTTTGTGTGTTTGTGTGAATGTTTAAGCTACAACTGACTGTAAGAAAGGAGCTGACAAGTCACACACTAATTAATTAACGTCTGCCCTTCCTCCATTTCTCTTGAAGCTGAGGATCCGGCTCTGTCTGACCCCTCTTTGCTGAAGAAGCTGCGGTCCAACAGAACAGTGGGTTTGTCTCGTCTGGAGGAGGTCATCACTAAATACGCCGTCAGACAGGACGACACAGAGGAGCAGGAGAGGCTCAAGAGGGTGGAGAAAGACAGCAAGGACAAAGAGGTGCACATGGCAGCTCGTTCATGGGACAAAACTGTTCATGTCAAATATTCCTGCTGATGGTTGAACTATTTGATCCAAAAGGAACTTTGGTACAAATACTACAGCAAATAATGAAGTAGCCCTAGTCTTTAAATTGTCCGTGAGGACCGAGTCGGTACCGTTAAAGGGCAGTTCTGCTTAAATTACTTCAATTGAAACCAGAGAGTGTTGCCTGAGGTTAACAGTAAACTTAACTGACTTTCTTCTCTTGCAGGACCACAAACCAAAAGAGGAACCGCAGACGAGTCAGGCAAATGGAATGGCAGAGGAGGAAGAGGAGGATGAAGAGGAGGAAGAGGACGAGTCGTCAGACCCTGACATCGAGGAGGAGATCCAGGCCAGCACTCAGCAGAACGCAGCAGGTTAGACTGAAGATGTTCAGTCAGTAACAGTTCGTTCATGGTCTCAGAACTTGTTCGGACACTTCTGTGGACGTAAAGCGTCTTTTAACTTCTTTCTTTAAAAAGTTAACTTATGTGTTTTACATTCTCTGTTAACGGCCGAGGGTTTCATCTGTAGATTTGGTTTCTCTTCTTGTTAAAGGCAGGAATGTTGTTGCACGCTAACATGTTTGTGTAGTTACAGAGGGAGAGTAAAAACGAAACTGTTTGTGGGAAGAAGCTTCAACGCCAGGATGATGTCTGAACGTTAGATCTGTAAAAAAAAAAAAAACGGTGTCTTCTGTGTGTGATCAGGTGAAGGGAGCAGAAAGAGAGAGCGCTTTAATAATCACTTTAATGTCCTCCTTTTTAGGCGAAGATGAGAATGAGGAAGATGAAAACGAGGCAGAGCAACAATGTGAGAGCGACAACAAGGAGGATCAAACTTACGATCAGACAGGAATCGTTTCTGCAGGCGGTGAAGGAAGCGTGAACGATGAAGACGAGCCCCTCACGACTGGAAGTCCCTCCTCTGATGAAACTCTGACCTTTCCCATGTCCAACAACCCGTCCCCGGGGGGCAGCCCCGCCCAGTCGGAGCCCACGCAGACTCACGAGCAGCAGCTGTCCAACGGCCGCCCAGCCAGATTACAGGAGCCCGTGAGCTTGACCAATCAGCTTTCAGTGGTTCTTGTCCGGGACAACAAGGTCATTAAAGACGGCGCAGTTGTCCACCTGTCAGCAGCAGCAGAGACCAATGGAGATTCTTTCACCGAGCGGGGAACAGTCGGCATGGGTCAGTGTGAAAGTCAAACGACCAACGGGACGTCGCCGCCTCCGAGCCCGAGGACAACGAGGAGCCAGAAGAGGAAGAGGGAAGAAAAGATGTTGGAAAACTCTCAGAGTGTAAAACAGAAGATCAGCTACGACAGGTGAGGCTGTGAGAGGTGAAGACTGCATGACGGGATCAAAAACAATCATCTAAAGGACTAAATGTTCTCAAATCATGTGCACATTTATTTTAGTGTACGCTTATAGATTTATGAATCTGGCTGTTCTCAGATTGATCTCATTCCTCTGAACCTGGTGTTAATTAAACACGCTAATAAAATTCAACTTACGTCAAATGATCGCGTTTTTAATGAACCTCATACATTAATTTGGCTTTTTGTTAATTTCTCCTGTTTCTCTCATTCCTCCTTCCATCCTCCTCATCAGTGATGCAGACATTCCTCTGGATATGGGGGTCATTAGCTGCAGTTCTCCTAAGGAGGCAGAACCCGCCCGAGCCGACACTCCAACTCAGAGCGAGCTCTACGGCTCGCTGGCAACACCGCCCCCCAAGAAAAACAAGGTACACGAACCGTTAATGAGGTAAAATGCAGAAAATTAAAACGAAAGATTGACCTACCTGACTTTTTAACAACACTTGGAAAAACTTGGACACTTTAGGAGCATCCTCGCCTAAACTAACTAAACTGTGGGTCACAGCTGGTTGTTGTCGTTCTCCTACTTGATGATCTGTGTAGACTGCACAGGCAGGACCGACAGCAGATTATTTAAAAAGTGGCAAATATTGTCCAAATAATCCGGCTGAGTGATGTTTTTGCGCGTGAGTTTGTCTACTGCATGAATCAATAAACTATTTTCATTATAACTTTCAGAAACTAGTTATTGGATGTTCATCTGCAACTGATTAACTTTTTAGGGTTAAACCAATTCAAGATGGCCACCACAACTAATTAACTCTTAGCCTACACAAAAATGATTACTCATTGAATTTTAAAGATATTAACTTAAAACATATTGTGATAGTAGCTGAGATTCATCCACATCGGGTCTTTAATTTAAAAAAAAACATATTTTATAACACATTGTTTACAGCAGGGACTGTGGAAAATGTTTCCATGTATTTAAAAAGATAAACACTGGACAGGATTTCCTGATTCATGCTCAATAATCCAGGACGGGTTCTTCTGGTTGAAACGTTTCGTCTTTTATCCAAAGGACTTCTTCAGTCTGAGGAGCTGCAACAAACTCAGTCTTATAAATAACACCTTCTCATAGTGGATCAACCAGTTTGCTGTTGACATCCAGAACCAGCTGTTCACATGATCAAGGAGGACCATCCGCCTAACAAGTTGAACACGGAGGCTCCGCCCCTGTTTAAAGATGAACAGTGGACTGAACAGGAATATTTTTAATCTTCGGGATTATTCGGTGATTAATCCGGTTCTTCTCTGTGTTTCCAGGTTAACGTGGCGACTCAGTGCGACCCGGATGAAATCATCGTCCTCTCAGACTCGGAGTAAGTTGCACTCTGGACTCCAGAATGTTTCCAGATCGTCTCTGCAGGTTCGTGAGAAGAACATTTTTCATCTAACTCAACTAGATCCTTCAGGAACTGGATCATCAAGGTTTTTTTACTCGATCGGCACAAACCGTTCACTGATGTTTGTACTTCAACACGTTGCCAAACGAAAGCCAGGGACTTTTAAATACCTGAACATGTACAGGACGTTTCTGTGGACCCTTCAGGTGCACGTTTCTCTTCTCTCTACCTTTATTTCCTGGTGATGGCAGCACAACACGACTGATCCGTCAGCTGTTTGTGGGGGTGTCTCCAGGCGACGCTCGGGGGTTCGGTTGAGTTTTTGTTCCTGCACACTCTTGTTTACAGTAACTGAGCTTTTCTTCCTTTAAGCAAAGGGAACTTCAGGTCTGCAACAAAAAGAGTTCTGAAATGAAACTCTATGGTTTTTCTTTTATTTTTTTTTTTTTTTTTTTTTGCGTGCGAGCCATGTGGGGGTGCTTTACTGCAGCGGGAATAATTAATGAACACAGTAAAAACAAATTTTAAAGTTTTTTTAAAAGTCCACAGCTCCCAGAAACCTGTTTTCATTTTTCTGCTCAACTCACATTTTTTTTCTCTTTTTAATCTTTTTTTTTTTTTAATGTTTTCATGTTTGGTCCTTTGTGGTTTTTGTTTCTTCTTAAATAATTTCATTTGTCTGACGATGAAAATACTTAAAGCCAGTCGACGTCTGCTGTGACAACACGACACAAGATTACTCAGCCCGTTTTATTTCTAGAAAATTAACAATAAATAAAACTTTCTGACATAAAAATCACCAGTCACGTTACATATATACATATTTCCTGCACTTTTTTTTTTGTTTAGTGTTCAGGACCAAGAATGTGCAGCTTACACTGCCACCTGCTGACTTTATTCAATATAGAAACCAGTTATAAATCATTTTCTTTGGAGCCATATTTGAAACAATTCTCTTAATTTTAATCTGACAGCTGAAAGAAAACCAACCTGATGACGCACCTGCATCTAATCCCCTCAGTTCACCTTGTATTTTTATTTTAGTGCTTAATCTTTAGCTGTGTATAATTTGTAGTTGGAACTGAAAACGTGGAAGATGTTTGATACAAAGAACAAACCTGAGTGAATTTATTTAATTGGCTGTAAAAAAATATATATTTCTTACACTCTACAGATAAATAAGACTGATTTATCCTCTTAAACTCATCCTTAACAGCTTTTATTGAATTATGTTAGTCCATGTTAGTGTCCCAGATCACCTGATTTTACCTGTTTTAACTGGTTAGGATCGCTTCCAGCCACAGCCATCAGCATCTAGAACAACTCGAATGAAACCAGGAGAAGGAGTTACATTTCATTTCCCTTTTAGGTTAATTATTTTTTTTTTTATTTAATTGAATCCTGAATTTTCACAAAAAGAGCTGAGTTTTAGTTTCACCCAAACTGTTTGTTTTTGTTAAATTCTCCATCTGTTAATGTTCAAAGAAGAAATCTGATCATGTTTCATACCATTAAATATTGTTGCGGTCTTTAAAGTTGGATGATGTGCCTCGTTTAAAGGCCGGTATGTTCAAACGTGTGTGTGACGCTCTGTTGTGATGATGGGTGGTCCATCTCCAGGTGTTTTCACCCCCCTTACAGCTCGTGGACACAGGAAGAGGACGACCAGCAGCATCAACGAGCTGTGTTGGATCGAAGACATTCGACTAACTAACCCCTCCTGGTTCTTAAATGCCGTGTTTTTTTACCTCACAGGTGAAATGTTTTGAGCAAAGCTTCTTTCAGATTTATTGGAGGTTTGAGACGTGATATTTGTTGCTACAGTCTGTCCTCGTCTCTGCAGAGGAGCGATCCATCCTTCACTGTGATTTCTTTTTTTTTATATATTAGAATAAATGGTGCATTTTGTTACAAAACGGTTTGTGTGAACTTATTTCAGATCCACAGTGAAAGATGCGTTTCATGACACAGAGCTTGACTTCAGTTTATCTTTTGGTTCCATTTACATCTGAAGAGCTTCATTAAGAGAAAACTGATCAAATTCTACAAAAAAAATAGTTAAATTCAATCGACGAGATGGTTTGTTAAAAAAAAAATTAACCAATGAAAACACTTCACTTTATATCTGATGAGAAAATGATAAATGATTGAGCTCATACTTTTATTTTGTGAACATGTTTTTACTCGGCTGCAGTTTCTCTGAAAATTGAAGCTAGAGAAAATCTGCATAATTTTAATTAAATAAAGATCTGGGTTTATTTCTATATCAGTCAATGAAGCTCTGCAAAACAAACAAAAGAAGGGTTTATCTGGAGAATCTTATCAGTTTTACACGCTGCGGGGTCCATTTGTACGACCCAGTTTTATAACCCTGGTCTGGACTTTGTGAAACATGAGGACAGTCCAGATCCTGCAGCTAAAACACATTTAAGATCTCATTTCTGAAGATTTTCTAACCTGCTTCAGTTTTCTAGATTTCATAGACGAGTTCTCGAGATCCAGAATCTTAAAGAACTCAGTTCCTGCAGGATTTACTGAACGAAACATTAATTCTGCTTTAACGTTCTTTTTGCCTCTATAAACATAAAAACATCAACAGTGAGCAAAACGTCTGAATCATTAATTAAGTTGGAGTGAGACCAAAACAATTTAATAAAACATAAATAAGCAAGCTGCGGTTTCAGAAGACATCTCAGATTTTCAGTTTGAATTCATTTAAAATCTGCCTTTGTGCTAATTCATCATCTATTTGTATTTTAATCACAGGATAAATAAAAACAGCCAGGAGTAAAAAAACAAACTGAGCCGTCGGTTATTTCCCAGATAATTTATTAGTCCATAGTGTTCGTACATGGAAGAGGTTAATATTGATTCACGGTTTAATTCCACTCGTTTGTTGCGTCTCTCCAACAGGTCAAACTTTGAATAAAGGTTCTGTAACTTTATTTAATGTGCAAAAATCAAAACACTTCAGTGATTTTCAACAGCAGCTTTGACATTTTAAAAAATGATCCTTAAATCTGCTAAAGACGAAGCAGAAACAAACGTCATTTTAAAAAAGCATCATGAAGTGGTCAGAAACTGAAATGATCCATCTTTGGTTCGTCGTCGGTTTCAGTATTTTCAGAGGACTCAAAGGACAAACCTGCAGGACTTGGATGTGACGCAACAATAACAGGATTATTTTCTGCAGGAAGATTAAACTTTAAACACATCCTGCTTTTAATGTTCTGACGTGAAGTTTAACTCTGAGGCAAAATGTTTCAAACATCTAAATACTACAGAAATATACAATGTTGGACTGTTTTTCTTGTTGGAAGCAAAATTAAAATCTCTAAATTCAAGTTCAAGTACTATTCTGTCAGAAAACACTTGTGTTTCTGATGAGTAAACAAATTAATGTTGTCATCTTCATGTGTTCATTTGCAGTGACATTAATCTCTAAATGCAGATATTTACACCTTACAGTGTTTGCACAGTTTAAATGGATGAAAACGTTATCGAGCTCATCTCAAACATTTACTTCTCGTTCAGTTTCCTCTGTGACAAACAACAAAATGACAGAAACACACCAGAGGAAGCGCTTCACAAACATCCCATCCAGACTGAGCTGCAAAACTGCAGATTAATCATCCAAACTGAACCTTCACAGAAGGCAAAATATTAAATCTACGACTCTACGTGTAAAATATCTCTGAAGGCTTCATAGTTTTAAGAGGTTCTGTGTCGTATATGTTCCACCACTGACTGCTTGGTTCTGCAGCAACAAAAATGTTTTTACGTCTGAAGGGGATGTGGTGATTAAAAACAGTTTTCATATTAAAATGTTTGTTTCCATCATCAGACAGTAACAGTACCACATATGGACACAAGTGGGCACAGTTCCTTAAAACAAAAGGCATTTAAAACTGACTAAAATAAAATAAAAATAAATCACGTTTCTGTTTGGTTGTTTGAATATGACTGAACAGCGCCCCCAGTGGACAATCTGCAGCTCTGCAAGGAAACCAAAATAAAACTACTGCATTCTGCAATTTAAACATTTATTTTCTAGTCAACTATTATTAATTAGTTATATCACTTATGAGGTGCTGTTGGTCTAGAAGATTGGGCTTATTTTGAAAGAAACCTTGTAAACATTTAGCTCTGTTGCCATGGTTACAGGTTAACATGTATTAGCAGGACATTTAAACCAGTGTAAGATAACAGGACAATAACTATAATAAAAGGTACTTAATATAAAATAAACAAAATCCACCTTTTTTCCTCACTTTGATGGTTAATGTGACTTTAAATGAAATATTTGTAATAAAGTCTGCAGACGAAAAGGTTTAAACTCTGGACTAGAAGACGTTTTGTAAAAGCCACGTGTTTGAATGCTGAGCTGTCGTTACGTCGCTCCACTTGAGCTCGATATTTATTCCTGACAGCTGTTTTACTCGAGCGTTCTTCCTTCCTTTCACGTTCTGCAACAGATTCATGTTTTCTCTTACATTCTACTGGAGTTAAACATTCAAACTGCCTCATTTGATGGAGTTCAGAATAATCTTTGTAATGTTTAACTTTCCCATGTGTACTTTCACCTGCTCACAAAAACAAGTGTCTGAACAAAGCAGCTTCTGTGAGAAGGATTATTTTTATTTATGTTCAAATCTTTATAAATTTGTCTCTGAGATGGATCAGAGGAGACACTGACTGCACGTCGTAGTCTCTTGTGTAAAGTCAGAAGACTCAAAGGGTTTTCCCCAAATGATCCCAGTCAAACATCTAGCACCAATATTTAATCTCTGATAAATGAATTAACGATACGTCTGTATATTTACAGTAATCTCAATATTCTTGTTAAGCTGCAAACAATCGAAGAACACAGTAAAACATTAAAATCAGCAGATAAACTGTTAATAAGGAGACGTTCTGAATCTATTGTTTCCAGGACGAGTTCGTGTTCTGGTGTGTTGGAACATTTTATACTTTTAGTGAATCCAAACAACGCAAAAATCCCTCCCTGCACGCAAGACTGAGATCAATCAGGATTATTGATTAGGTATTAAACAAAAAAAATATCACAACAGCCTCAGTTTGACAGATCTTTTCCATGAAACATGGAGATTAAAAAACAGAAAATCCACCACCAACGATGTGAGAAACTCAAATTATCTTTTTTCAGCTTTTTTTAAAATCTTGTTAGAACAAATCCTGCAGCTTTCAGATACAGTATATTAGTTGTTGTGTTTATATTTAAAAAAATAACTCATTTGTAGTTATTTTCCCTATTTTTAATTTGACTAAAGGTTGTTTTACACACCGGCAGGTCACAGAACAACTGCAGAGGATCAGCAGAGGATCAGCCAGGTGGAACGACTTTACACAGAGACCCAGAGAATTCTGGTTGCCTCTCAACAGAAGAAAACAAACGTTACGTATTCAATGAACCCTGGATGACCACCAGAGGGCGGTGCTGAACACTGAATGTTCACATCGCATGCGCCGTTCCAGTAGTGAGTCCAACGAGTCAAGGTGTGACACGGATGACCAATCAGAGGCTATACAGCCTGACGTCATTAGCGGCTCTGCTCCTGCAGAATCTTCTCGCAAAACGCAAAGATTCTGGGTGACAGAGAAGCTCTGGCGGTCATCCGGGATCCATAGAACCGTAGTTAAATACGTAACTTTTTCTATTTCATCCCTCCTGACCGCCAGAGGGCGGTGCTGAAAGCGCTGAATGACTAATACCAACAATGTCACAAGGAATCCTGAGCACATACCTCACTGAGGAGGCCCAGAGGACCCTTCCAGAAGAACCTGGCCCAGGGGATAAGAGGTGGCCACGTTAACTCTGTAGAATCTGGTGGACGTGCTTGGGGAAGCCCATGATGTGGCAACACATATTGCTTCCAGTGGGACTCCTCTCAGGGCCGCCCAGGAAGCAGAGACGCTCCTGGTAGATGCACCTTCACGCCGACCGGCAGGGGGCTGTGCCCTGTGGCGTAGGCATGGCAGATGACGTCCACGATCCAGTGGGAGAGATGCTGTTTGGAAAGAGGACAGCCTAACCTAGAGCCTCCGTAACACACAAGCAGCTGGTCTGAACGTGGTAGAACAGCAGTAGCTGCATCGTACGCCTCCAGTGCTCTCACTGGACACAATAACCCAGACCCATCGCCAGCCCCCCGGTGCAGGCTGAAAACGTGCCAGCCTCGACGGTTGGTTACAGTGAGAGTGAGGCAACACCTTTGGTATAAATGCAGTGTTTGGCCACAAAGTAACACCAGAGTCCTCAGGGCCCCACCTGAGACATGAGAGGCTGACTGAGAGAGCATGTAGCTCGCCGACCCTCTTTGCTGAGACAACAGCCAACAAAAAATCCGGCTTACATGAAAGCTACTTGAGGTCCGGCTGTGTCAGAGGCTCGAATGGAGGGTGGCACAGAGCTTCGAGAACCAAGGGCAGAGTACCCGGAACTGCAAGTGGTGACCCCAATAGGTAAACCTGAGAAAGCGGCCATGTTCTGCCGCAATAGGCACATGACAGTAAGCACCCTTCATGTCTATAGACATGAACCATTCTCTCCTCATGACAGCTTGAACACAGCTGGTCGGTGGACCGACTCACGAAAGCTCCTGCCGGGTCTCTGCTGAACTGCACGAGGGTAAAGACCACCCGGCTGATTATGACCCCGAGGCGGCGGCCGAATGCCGGGGTCACGGGCGCCTTGGATGCTGAGGAGGTGGACGGGGCATTGCCCTGATAGGCTTGAAAGTTGCTGCCTTGTCTGTCGTGCCTGGACGGTCTGTTCCAGTGCTTCCAAGGCAGCCGAACTGAACAACTCCCCCAGCACCACCGGGGCATTACAGAGGGTTCTACGACATGGCTCGGTCAGTGATGACTGCACCAACCAGACCTGTCAGCGAGTCTGGATCATGAAGGACATCACGCACCCAAGTTCTCTCGTCATCACTGCAAAAGCCTGAAGCGCTGCATCGCTAAAGCCCATTGTTACTGTTGCGCCACTAGTGCCCTACGCGGAGAGGGCAAACATGAGGTATGCCATGGAATTGCTGAGGCGGCCAGCACGTGCTCCAGCGTAATAAGCTCTGCAGAGGAATTCATCCATGACGCGGCACTGAGCTCGTGGGTACCGAACATCACTGCACAGAGCTTTCTCTGGTGATACGATGAGCGAGGGAACAGCCTGAAGAAGACACTTCCAGGGGTGGACTCCTCTGGTTGTGGGACGTCCAGCTGTTGGGAGAGGGGCGAAAACCTCCGTAGTCCCCAGCGAACAGCAGAAATACCTTGAACGAAGGCTAAACCGTTGCAGCCCCTAGGAGGGCGAACACGCTACTCCAGCCAATGGGCAGTCAGGACTCCGATGATGGTGAAAAGGTCCAAAGGGCTGATGCCCTGAATTGAACCGTGCGCGAGAAGTAAAAAGGAGCGGAGCCGCGGATGATGTCAGGCTATATAGCCTCTGATCGGTCATCCATGTCACACCTGTGACTCGGTTGGAATTACTACTCGAAAGGCGCATGCGCATAGGGAACATTCAGTGCGTTCAGCCTCGCCCTCTGGCGGTCAGGAGGGATGAAATAGAACAAATGATTTTCCTCGGAGAGCAGGTCTGTTCAGATGAGGTCACTTTAAGTCGGTGCCACAAACGTGGAAACTTCAGACGAAACGGTTTCACGATCTAAGCGTCCGATTTATCAGGATGTGCTCAACAGGAGCCCCATCCTTAAACTGTCTTTGGAAGAGGACCGGGCTGTTTCCTGCAGCAGGAACCAGAAGAACCCCCCCCCAGAACCAAACCCCACTTTGATAAAAGAGAACTGGTTTAAGTCACGCTGCTTTCATCCGGACTGACTTCACACACATCTTCATCACACACACCCAGACCTCCAAACATCCCCGGCCCCTGATCCTGACCCGGACTCTGAGAGACCGCCCCCAGCATCGCCCCGGCAGCAGCCACCGTGTTGCTGATACTTCCTGTGACGGTGCCGTGCTGAGGCACCAGAGTTCCTCCTCCCAGGACACTGCTCCGTCCTCCTTCACCTGGAGACAGGAGGTGGTGTGGGGAGGAGCTAAAATCAGGCCCGTCCTCACCTCCACCCCCTCCTCGCCTCCCTCTGTCACCGCTTCCCCCTCCGTCTCCTCCGTCCCCCGGCCCGCCGCGCCTCTCGCAGTGCGAGCGGTGCCTCATGAAGCTGTCGCGCCACATGAACTTCTTGCCGCAGCTGAGGCAGTCGTACGGCTTGAGGCCGGTGTGGGTCTTCATGTGCTCCGTCAGGTGGTGCTTCATCTTGAACTTCTTGGCACAGACGGGGCAGTGGAACGGCCGCAGGTCCAGGTGCATGTTGATGTGTCGGTCCCTCATGCTCTTATGGGTGAAGGTCTTCCCACAGTGACACATAAACACCTTCGTTGATCCGCCGGTGCTGCTGCCGCTGCAGCCGCCTCCAGCCCCTCCACCATCTGGACCATCAGCCCCCAAAACAGCCTGTAGGTGGACTGCTCCATGTTCCAAACTAGAACCTTTGAAGGAGGCTCCCCCCATCATCCCTCCTGCCATCCCCAGTGGAGGAGCAGCAGAATCCAGGGAGAGTCCAGAGGCCTGGCTGTAGAGCAGGATCTGGTTCCCCTGCATGTCCAGCGGCAAGAGCTGGGCCCGGGCCGAGGCTGCAGACTGAACCTGGCCAAGCAGAGCTGAAACTGCCCGGCTGGTGTTCTGGTTCTGACCCGCAGTGCTGTCATGAAGATGCTGAGCTAAGGTCTGTTCCATCAGACTGCCTTCAAACTTGAGGTAGTCTTCTGAAGTCTGGCAGTAGTCCACCTGTACAAGAGACAGAGATTTAGGATCCAGTCATGAGTAAAAAAAAAAACTACTTTCAGAACAAGTATGTAAGGATTTAAAAACATCAGAACATTTTTTTCTGCTTTGGAGTAAGCTGCTGGGGGAGAAGCAGTTTTTGGTTGGAGTTTCCTCAGACTGATGAAGCCTTCTGGATGGAAGGCGAAACGTCTCAGCACAAAAAAAAGAAACCGTCCAGATGACCTGACTGTTGGATTTTATACCTGGATTATTGAACATGGACTTTGGTGATCAGAACATTTAGCCAAATTTAAAACATTGGAAAGTTAATTACATAGTACAGTACTTATTTTATTTTTTAACCCATATATGTTGGAAGAAATGCTTGGAGGTCTTTTCAATTTAACTGTGGACTTTGGCGCCCTCTAGTGGTTATTTAAAGCAGCACCACATTCCATCTGATTTCTGTCATTTCTCCACAAATACTGTACAAATACAGTATATTCCTTCACTAAGAGTCAGTTTCTTTATTTGTCATTTGCACCACATGTGGTACATGTGGTGAAACAAAACTGTGTACAGAGTCCCAGTTACTAAATCAGCCTCTAGTCAAAAACTAGCTTCAGGACAAGTTTGGGAGTATTTTAAAACCTCTTAATATTTTGCCAAATTTAAAAAAAGTTCTTTTTTTTTTTTTTTATTAAATTTTGGACATTAAGATGTAAAAGAAGTTTTTATTTTAATCTGGTTAATTCAGCACCCTCTAGTGGTCATCTAAAATACAGCACCACATTCTTTTTAATCAAATTGCCATTTTTCATCTTTCATCAGGACCATTTCATCCCTGAACAGAAGGATCCCTGACAATAAATCCAGCTCACCTGCGAGTCCATGTCGCTCTCCGCTCGGCCCCCCAGCTCGCTGGAAAGGCTCCTGACGTTTGAAATGTTGAAGTTGCCCCTCTCCCTGTCGTGTGCCACCAGCTCCATCTCCCTCTCATCCTCGTCCTCCTCCTCGTCTCCTGCCTCCTCCCCGGACACCACGATCAGGTCGTCGTCCTCGGCGTGCTCGGTTTTCACCACCACCCACTGTTTGCGGGGCATGATGCTGGGCTGGCTGTAGGTGGGACGCTTCTGTAGGGACATCGCCGAGTCCTCCCCGTCCTCCACAGGGACAATTTTATGTTAAGCTCTGTTATTTATTAATGTGTACATATAAGCAATAAACAATATGGCTTTGATTAAAACCTGTAACTTTTTAAAGTAAATAAGTCTAAACAGGAAAATAAAAAAAGGTTTTAATTTCCTGCTCTGAAGCAGCTTCACGGCAGTAAAGTGAAACTGCAGCGTATTGATTATTGATGGACAGTTACGTGAAAACAAAAGAAACTTTTGAATTACTTGTCGATCTTCACGCAAAGTTTATTTCCTGGTTCACTCACCTGGTAGGAGGAAACGCCGAAGCTGTCGCTGACCCCGACCTCCTGCTCCAACACGGAGCTCGGTTTCTTCCTCCTTCCGCTGCCTCCTCCTCTTCCTCTCTTCCTTTGGTGGTACAGCGCCCCCTCCTCTTCATCCTCCTCCTCCTCCTCAATAAGCAGAGCCTCCTCTCCTCCTGAGGGGGTGCAGTAGCTGGGGGTGTTGCTGGCTCTGCCTCCGTCCACCAAAGCCCCCGGTGCAGCTGCTCCACCTCCCCCAAAGCCGCTCCCGTCTCGGGGGCTGAAGTAGTTGGTGCTGCTGGGGGACTGGCTCTCGCTCACTGAGGGCCGGCTGGGGAGCTGGGGGGCTCTTTGGGGCTCATCGGACTCCACAACCTGGACACCGCCTGTGCCAGCTCTGTTAGCATCCCCCTCAGTGTTGCTGCTGCTACACCCAGAGTTGGCTGACCTTTCACCTCCTCCTGCTCCTTCCTGCGCTGCTGCGCCTCCTCCACCCCCCATCGCTGCAGAGCGGCCCTCCCTCAGCAGCTCGGTGCATTTGTCCACGATGTGCCACATCTGCAGCACACTGCCCACGGTGAGGTAGTTGACGATGTCGTCTCGCAGCATTCGAAGCTGACCGGTGTAGGCGCAGCTCAAAACGCTCTCGAAGGCCAGCGGGTCCATCACCGCCGGGATGGAGACCGTGGACATGTTCTTCAGCAGGACCTGGACACAGGTGGTCAGAATGTCACGGGAACATCTTGTAAAAGCTCTAATCTTGGGTCATGTCTGCAGGATACTGAGAATTTAATCTGATCCAGTAAACTGCTAAAGTTTACACAGTTTTAGTGCGACTTCGTGTAGTTTTAGATATTTGTTGGCCCACCTGGTCGTGGAAGTACGGCGAGGACGCAGCCAGGACGCAGCGGTGGGCCTTGAACACGTGTCCCTGGACGTGGATGGAGAGGTCACAGAGGCTGCCGTCCTCTCTCTGACGGTTCAGGCCGTCCAGAACCGAGGCCTGAGCGCTGGGGAAGCTCACCTGCACCACTGAGCCACCTGAGCTGCTGCTGCTTCCCACCTCCATGGGCACCGACTGCATCTGGAGGATTTAAAAAAGCTTTATTGACTTCCTAGTGTTTACAACTAAACAAACTGAGTCATCGATGTAGATTCTTGTCCATCCTGGAACTGACAACTCTAAGAGTTGAACAAAAATGGACTTTTTTTCTTTTTTGAAGACATTTCAAGCCTCCACTGAAAGATTTGATTCTGATCATGGATTGGGAGTTTCAGGCGTTTAGTTTTGGGGGAATCACACTAAAGGGGTCACTGGAGTCGGTGGACGGCTGGTCAGAGGTGAAACAGCTTAAAAACATGAAGTCCAGTTGCACCATATTCAGATTAATGATGCTTTCTATAAAAACAATTCTGGATCAGCCTTTAGACTCTGACATCCTAACTCAAGAAGTTTAGGATTAAACCAGTACTGTAGATGATTTACGATGAAATGTACTGACTGATTTCAGTTTAAGATGAGTTTTGTGTTGTTTTAATTGCAGTTGAAAATGAAATTACAGATAATAGCAGAACTTAAATTTGAAACTCAGACAATTTAAATCAAAGATGCAACAACATAACCAGAACATTTTTAAGCTGATATGCATAAATCTGTTACAAAAACCACAGCAGAATAAAAATAAACTTCTATCACAAGTTACTAAACTTACAAAAAAAAAGTCAGTTTAATGAAAAAGAAGCAATCACAAGTTTATCAATAATCTGAAACTACTGTAATGATTTATTTAAGGAGCTTTGCATCTTGGAGCTTTATTTAGTTGACAAGAAAAACACATTTCAGTCGACCTCTAAAGATTTTCTACACTTTAGTTTCAACTTTTCATATGACTGATTTATATATTTCCTTTAATATTTGTATTTCTTCTTTGGGAGAAATATTAAAACACTGTTTATTTCTGTTTAACTCAAAGTGAATGTTTCTCTTTAAACTTAAAACATTTAGTGGAAAAGGTTTTTGAGCCACTCACCTATTTAAACATTAATACAAAAATTGACCAGGTTGACCCAGATGTTTACATACAGAGATAAGATGCTAAATCCAGATGTGGCTGGGAATTTACAGATGATTAAATATTAATAATCTGCTGAATTAACCAGATTTCTGCCTGAACGATTAGACTGTGTTGAAGCAGCTGTTTTAATCCCTGACATCCTGTAAATAATTTACAGTAAAACGTCCTGATGATTACAACAGAATTACAATAAGTGCTGCTTCAACAGCTGATTGTACTTTCATAAAGATGCACATCTTCTGTTTAAATTTCAGAAAATGAGACTTTTGTTGCAGAATGCATGAAACAAACAACACCTGAAGCATGCAGATACTTTTGACTGAGCTGCAGGTTAAAACTCAAGCCTTCAAAATGTTTTGTTGTCGACCGTGTGCCAGAGAAACCATCACTCCATTACAGATGTGACGTTAGCATGATGCTAGCTGCGTTAGCTCCGACGGTTGGTCCAAAACAAACAAAGCAGGTTCGGCTCACCGTTTCAGGCTCTGGCGGCCTCAGAGGTCCAGTCTGCGGGGCAGAAGGAGGCAGACCGAGCCGCCTGTTGGTCCAGGGCCTGGACTTTCAGGAGCATTTTTCAGGAAAACCTTCAGTAAACATCAGATTTCTGCGGCGCAGACGCACGCGTCGCCTTTAAGACGAGTCCAGACACAGAGCAGACTTCGGCCGACACAAAATCAACACTGGAAATTCAACACTAACAAGAAGTCATGATACCTGTGCCAAACACCTGGAGGTTACTCACGTTTTATTTTTTATTTATTTATGTATACCGTACATTGAAGCCAGATAAATGTGTTTTTGCACCATTTAACTGAGATTTGGCTCACAATGGTTGAATTAATTAAAATCACTGCAAATGACAAATTAGTTTCATTGGAAAAAAAAAAAGGATGGAACAATCAGGACTTATTTCAATGAGGAAAATATATATATATATACATATATATTCATTCAAC
>JARVGS010000736.1:28949822-28981364 GCA_031762315.1 Hypsolebias antenori
GTTTGTAGCCAGGTCTCTCTTGTAAATGAGTCCTCGAGGCTCAATGAGATTAACCTGCCTAAATAAAGGTTGAATAACATGAATTTAACAAGATTAACACTTAAAAACAATTATTTGTTTGCTCAAAATTATAGCAAAGGTGTTTCTCAGTCCAACTTTACCTTAATAAATGCACTTTAATGGTCAAATCAGCAGCACTTCGGCTGGGCGGCGCGGCGAAATGCAGCTGACTTGATGTTTGCTCTAGTAGTTCTGGAGAGAGATGAAGGTGGCTTGGTATGGCAAGCCAAGTGTCTCATTAATAGCCACTTTTACCTATTGATGAGACACTTGGCTTGCCATATTACTCGAGCGCCCTCTAGCGGCTGAAAATTGTGGTGTTCGAAATGTTCCATGTCAGAATGGATGAAATCAGCAGATCTCAGACAAAAATTGGATTATTAATATGGGTGGGGGAGTGGTTGGGGGGAACAAATAAATCACTTTGCTTTAGAAGTTGCAGGGCATGCAAATTTATGCAAAAAGCTGTGACTTATATAGCCAGAAGTATGATAAATGTCAAATAAACACAGCCAGGATTAATTCAGTTGTGTGCATTTTAATGTAAATATGATATTCTGAAGAAAATAACTCATTATTTGGGGTAAATGATTGAGATGGCTAATAATATAAGTTATAGATGTATTGTTTTTCCTTCTTTCAAAGATGGTGCTCCAACATTTTCTACTTTATGAATTAATAATAATTCATAACTTGGCAATTTTCTAATGTTTACTCTACATTAAAGGCGTTTAAACTATCAAGAAAGTCAGAAATAACTTAGGGCTGAAATTGATAAAAATATACATCAGTAAGAGCAAATAACCAAAACACAGATGACAGCCCATAGAACAGAAAACCTGTCAACATGCAACAGTTGTAGCGTCACCCAAAGCCCACTTTATAAAGAATGAACAAACACCATGATGCTTACCCAAGCCAAACCATTGTGTAGTTGTATGTGACACACAAACCCCACTAAGAAATCCACTTTTTCCTTCAGCAGTTTCATTTGGTGCACATCAGATATCCTCTCCTCTTTCACTTGGGTAAACAATGGCAGAGAAATAGAGATGGTGACTCACTCCCTGCTGGATGTTGCAGTTCACTGCCATATGAAAGTTTAATCAAAGGAGCAGGAGGCATCCATAAGTCTCTCAGGAGAAAGGCGCAGAGCCACCAACCAGGCAGCTTTGGCGAGAGGTCTCATATCAAATTTAGTAGTCATTAGAGTTGCTAATAACAAGTGCTGGTCAGTGCTGGGAGCCTTGCTTGTGAGAACACAGCAAATGAAATGCTCCTCCTCATCTCAGATCCCACAGGAGAGGCCAAAGAGAGGCCAGACCTCACAGAGATTTCCATAAGCATTTTTAATAAAATCCAATATAATGAAAGATAAACAACCAGGGGCAAGATGGAACGATATTTATTAATGGTGTACTTCTTGCCTCCCCAGGTAGCTGTACTCCCTCAAAGGACCCCTGTGTCAATATGGACTACAAAGTGTTTAATCTAAAGTCCAAGCACAACGATTAAAGCCAATGAACAACAACCTGGTTTGTTAGAAATTAAAATCAGTGCCTTAGCAAAGCTTTGTGAAACAGTGTCCATTGGAAGACCATACAGTTTGTTGTAAAAGATTCACAAACAACCTATTGGAAGGTCAATTGTGATCTTGGGTCCTTTTTGAGTCATTTCCCTGCTTGTCCCACATTCCTCATATGAATACTGTGGCCAAGAGGTTGTGAAACATGTGCAGTTTGCTACATTTGCCACGAGAGTGCTATAAATGAGAGTGTGCCGAGACAAACTGCCAATCTGGTGGCAATAAATTATCCAACCTATCTTTCAGAGTGGGAGAACTCCCACATTAACATTCTAAGTGGGGTTTGATTACACACACCATGTGTGGTAGAAATTAAGTCAGAGCAGTGAAATAAAACTGTCTTGCAATAATGTGTTTATCAGCAAAACAGTCCTTCAAAATGGCCTTTAAGAAGAAATTAGATCCCTTGAAGCTTAATTGTGTGTGTGTATATATATATATATATATGTATATATATATATATATATATATATATACTGCATATATATATATATATATATATATATATATATATATTCATTCAACCTTTATTTATACAGGCTAGCCTCGTTGAGCCACGGAGACTCATTTACAAGATATACAGTGTATATATATAAAACCAAGTACGGTAAATGAAAAACACCTTAAATGCTCAAGTCGTTCAAGGTAAATGAAAGCCCTTCAAAATACTGTACTGTATATATAAAAAAAAGAGAGAAATGTCATAAATAAAAAGGATGCATGTTTTTGTTTAACAGTTTACCTTCATGTAGTCTAGAAAAGTAGCAGAAAATGACAGCAGTTTACCATGTTCTACACGTCTTTATTGCAATAAAACAATACAAAAACATTCAGCACAATGGATTAAGATTTTTCCAATAATAAAATTGATTAAAACAGGAATGTAAAACTGTTGAGACAGATTTTTATGATTTCCAAAGAGGAAAAAAACTACCGTACTGTATTTACACCAGAAGACAAAACTTTGGTATTTAAAAACCTGGCATGAGTTTGTACCAAACTGTACAACACACGTCAAATAAACCCATAAATATTTCACCGTGAGATTAAAATACTAAAAAAAAAAAAAAAAAAGGAGTATTTGATTGAGTTCTTTACTTCCTGTTGGAGGTTGCTGTCCCAATTACACAATCATTGACCTGCAAAGACATCGCACGAGTCAGGTTTCAGAGAAATGCATGAAAATAAATAAAAAGTCATAATTTCCTAAAAGCAGCAAGAAAACAAGTGATAAGAATTATTACTCCAGATGTCACTGACCTTGCTTGCAAACCTGAGGGAGCTGAGTGTTTCTCCAAAGCTGTCCGGCTCAGGAGAAATGTTCACGAACATCAAGCTGAAGACACAACAAAATCATTTTATTCCTGTTAATTCACAAATTTTATTAAAAGATCAATTTTTTATTTTTTTTTGGTGCGTTGATCTGACGTAAGAGTTTCTGCAGAAGTACACCTCAATGACCGTATGTTGAAAATACAAACTCACGTTTTACTGTTTCCTCCTAAACAGTCCTGCAGAAGATACGTAAGCTTGGAGTTGCGGTAAGGAACGTGGCTCTCCTGAAACACAACGTTTGTTTTATTCACAAATGAACACAGTTAGAAGTCCAGTTGTCCTGAACCGAGCCCTTCGGTCGTCGTTTTGGGCTCCAGTTGACTCACCTTGTTGGCCAGAGCAGCGATGACAATGCCCAGGTTGGACAGGGAGCTGTTGATGGAGGTCATTTCCTTGAAGCGGTCTCCCTGACACTGACTCTTTACCATCCGCTCGCTGCCTGCGAGGTCCACCAGGCAAAGAGTGGCTACAGGACCAAAAGCAACAAACACGAAGCATCACGAGAACAATCAGTTTCAAAAACCTCGACGGGACACTTCCTGTAACTTCATTTAAACTTAAAGACATAAGTGGAACTAAAAGCACAGAATCAGAGATATAATACTCACACTTGCATTTAACGTCCCGCCCAGTGTTCGCCCCCTCAATCTGCAGCTGGAATACAGAATGGGAGCGGGAAGAGCGGTCGTTCTGGGCCGTTTGGGCCGTGGCACGATTCTGCTTGGCCAGAGCGATGAGATCAAAGACCTGGCAGGAGAAACAAAACGATTTATAAGAATAAAACAGATAAAACACCAGAGAAAGAGCATGCAGGCTAAATGACTGATTCTTAATTATCAGTTTTAAATGATGACTTTTGTAGGGCTCAACTTTGGCTGCCAAACACACCAGGACATGTGCCTGCCGTACCTGGTCCTCTACGTCCACCTTCCTATAGGTGAGGTTGGTGACGGTCACCTCGTTGCTTGAGGTCTTCCTGATCTCGTGCTCGGGTCTTTTGTTGGACTTGCCGGTGTACAAAAGATCTCGCAGCGTCTCGTTGTAAATTTCAACAAAGCTGGCAGTGAAGGAGAACTGAGATTCAAACAAATGACCCCGTGTTAAATGAAAGTAAAGATTATTTCTTCCCACCACATCTCAGACACAAGTTTGTTATTAGATGTTCTGTGAAATTAGTGTTTCTGGAAATAATTTTTAACCTGTCTAAACAAAGGTTGGATGAAAAACAACAAAAAAAAAAGTTTTATTTTTCTTTAACCAACCTCCCAGCCCTGCGACTTCAGCTTTTCTCCAGATCTGAAAATTTGTCGCACGGCTCTCGGAATGACTCCCATGCAGTCGTCAACCTCCTCCCCCTCCATGGTGTAGGTTTTCCCGCTTCCCGTTTGACCGTAAGCGAAACAACAAACGTTGTAGCCGTCCAGGGCTGACTGAACCAGGAGGGAGATTTCATCAAAAATCTGAAAAATAAAAAACAATAATGATGAAGTTTATTCCTGTGAGAGATGAGAAAGCTTTAATTTGGTTGGTTCATATTTACCTCCTGCTGCGAGGCCTGGTGCCCAAACACACGGTCAAAACTAAAATGATAGTTCTTCTGAGTGTCTGTATTTTTTCCGGTGTGAGACTGATGAGAAGAAAAAAGCAGAATTCACTCCGAGAAGTTCTCAACAATAACAACCAAACTGCTTTTGTGATGACAGAGGCTGATTTGAAACAAGTTAGCTTCTTCACAGCTCATACATTATTTTTTTTAAATGTTTGACAAAAAGTGTCCGTTATGGCCTGGAGAATAAAACAATTCGCCGACATGATTCTGACCTCCTCAGTTTTGGCCAGCATGATCGACTTGTTGTCTTTTGCTGCGAGCTGGATGTGACCGCTCGGTCCTCCATCCACGAGAGGGCGGACTCTGCAAAACACCCTGATGTTTCCCTGGAAGAAAAGACCATCATCTCATCAGTGGTGGATTTTCAAAGACTTGCAGGTGAAAATGTCCGAACAATGTGATAAATCAAAGCACGGAGAGGAAAAAGATTGATCTCAGATTAATAGACTAAAACAAAAGACCCTAAAAACAAGTTATAAGAACTTCAAAGGACCAGTTCCTTCATCACACATCAAAATTAATTGGAAGTGACTTAAATGGTTGTAAGAAGTAGAGAAATGCTCCTGTGGCTCTAAACCCCCCTCATCTTTTTCCAGTCATTCAACCTTTATTTATACAGGTTAGTTCCATTGAGCCTCAGGAAGTCATTTACAACAGAGACATGATTTTAACAAAGAGTAATGACAACAGTGGACAACAAACACAATCCTAAAGGATGCGTATCTGAGAGTGTAAGGGTACCAGTACTTCCTGGGTGAACTAACTCACCTTGAGCTCCTGGATGATATTATGAAGCCGTCTGCGCTCCATCTCTCCAGCATGGAGTTCATCTTCCTGCTGGGCCACGGTTTCTTTCAGAGAGCAGACCTCTTCTTCAGTGCTTCTGAGGTTAGCTTGCAGACGGTCCACTGTTGATTCTTGAACAGATAATTTAATCTGAAGCAAAACAAAAGAGTAAAATTTGTAACTAAATCCATTTAAACAGGTCATGGTCACCAAATGAATGAACACCAGCGTTTAAAACACCCGTGTTCAGTGGGAGACCCTTTACCTTCATGGCCTGCAGCTCTGCTTCCTGGCTGTTCCGCAGAGTCTCCAGAGCTTTGAAAGATTCCTCCAAGTTAGAGAGCTTCTTTTCAAGAACGCTCTTCTCACTTGACACCTTCTCAAGCTCTTTTCGGACACCTGACAAAGCCTGAAGCTCCACTTCATACTTGCTATATGAAGAAAACAAAATCATCATTGAAGGAATAATAAATAAATAAAAATCCAGCGTATAAAATATTGATTTTGAAAAAGTATCTCCCTCGAACCTGATTTTGCTCTTTTGGGTCTCAACCTCCTTTTCGAGTTCAGACATCCTGGATTGGGTTTGGACCATCGAGCCTTTGAGCACTCCATTCTCCTCGTTTATAGATTTAATCCTGGCCTGGTAGTTACGCATTTTGCCCTCCATATCACTAACTTTGCCCTTCAGATCCCATGCATGACGCCGGGGGGCCCCGGTCCCACCTGCACACAAGAGCATTGAAAGTCTTTTGATTCATCAATGAAGGAAAGGAAAAAACATATTAGAGAAATTCTATTTAGTAGTTTTGGTTTTGTGCATAACCTCCATCACTTAGCTGAGGTTTATAGGGACTGCTAAGCCCCAGGAGGTTGGGGGCACAGAGGTTAGAGAAGACGAGCTTATGATCATTCAAATCCCCGGACTCTTATATCAAAAATAGTGGTGGGAAAGGTGAAGCACCCACACCTGCCTCCACCCTTATTTGCCCCACTGGGGGATTTTGAGTGAAGCTCTTAACCCCCCAGCTGCTCTCCAGGCGCCTAAGATGGCAGCTCCCTGCTCCACATGTGTGATGGGGAAAAATGCAGGGAATTAATTCCTCATGGGGTGTTCATAGAGTAAAATAAAAAATAAAAACAATAAAATAATGTCAAGCCACTAATTGCCTTCGTCCAAGATTATTTCTATATCTTGCTTTGACTTCCTGAAACCACGTCACAAGTTGTACATGTGTTCAGGCATGATAAAAACACTTTACGTATAATTACTTTAGATTTCCCCTACGGTCGGTCTGTGTTTAAAATGTTCACATAATGTCAGAATAAAGACACACAAAAGCACAACAAACAGAATAATTTACCGGTAAGCTTTTATATAAAACAAAGAACAAAAAATTGCACTGATAATTTCCCCAAATCAACGTTCCAGGTGAATTGTAATTAAACTTTAACTCTAACAAAGTTAAGTCAGATCCTCTAGACGGATTCTTGTTGAAACATTTAATCTTTTATCCAAAAGACCTCAGTCAGTCTGAGGAGCTGCACTAAACTCAGTCTTATTTATTTAACCATACTAACCATTATAAATAGCACCTTCTCATAATGGCTCACCCAGTTTGCTGGTGACATCCAGAACTAACTGTTCACATGCTAACAGAGGACCAACAGCCCAACAACCTTAACAGCAAGCAGCCATCAACTGTTAGCTGCTTGTTATTCACAGGGTGACAGAGTGATACTAGCAATAACAGCATTGTAAGACGGGGACAGTTGAACACCGAGGCTCCGCCCCATTTAATGATGGTCAATTTCTCCTCACGAAGATGGCCTCCTTTATTCCTATTTCAAACCAACGTTCCTCTCTATCAAGGATGTGAAAATCTTCATCCTTGAGTGACCGCAAGTACTTATTGCTAGTTTCACTCAGTCCCCTATGAATAGCAAGAAACCATCAGGGTACCAACGATCCATCGTTAGGCTGATGGTCCTCCTTGATCATGTGAGCAGCTGGTTTTGGCTGTCAGCAGCAAACTGATTGATCCACTGTGAGAAGGTGCTATTTATAAGACTGAGCTGAATACAACTCCTCAGACTGAAGAAGTTTTTCGGATGAAAGACGAAACGTTTCTACTGTTTTGTTTTGTTTTTTAAACGTCCAGAGGACCTGACTTACCGTAACTTTTTTTAAAAATGTTTTCTACCTGGATTATTGAGCATGCATCAGGATATTTAACATTTAGCCTACCTTAAAAAGGAACCTAGTTTCATTAAAAACAAAACCCAAAAGAAACTCACCTGTTTTTGCACCGGCAGGTGGTTTTGTGTTGGTGGTACCTTTTGGAGCAGTGGAAGCTGCAGGCTGTTTCGGGACAGCTGATAAAACAAGAAATTCATCACAGAACACCACGAGTTATCACCTCATTAACTGTGAATGTATCTTACCTCTAGAAGGACCAGCAGCAACTGTGGCAGCTCCCGCACCTCTGACTGGTCTGTCTGTGTGGGGCAAAAACGATCAGAAGAACCATGCACAAGCATAAAAACATCACATACCTGTACAGCTAAAGAGAACCTCAGAAGCTCTCTGAACTTTGGGGATAAATATAAAGGATTCTCCAAGTTCATAAGTGATGACAAAACTCACAAAGAGACGCTCTGGCTGCTGCAGGAGGACGTTTGTCTCCAATCACCGTGGCAGCTGCTTGTGGTCTGTGTGACTCAAAGTCTTTACGCATCTTTTTCTACAAAAACAAACCCACGCAGCACAAAGTGAGAGCAATGACTCAGGTGTTGAGATACAACAATAGTTTACATTAAGCAAGAAGTTCTGCTAATTGCTTGAGGTAAAGAAGCAGAAAGAAAAACAAACAATCAAGACGGGTGAAATTTATGTGGATCATTTTAATACAAACCTGAGCAGGAGCCAAATCGTGCAAATTCTCCGAGTTGCTGCTCGTGAGAACCCTTTTAGACGACATGACGGGCAAACGGGACATGGTCAGCTGAGGACGAAGACACGAAGCATGGTCAATATAAACAATGACAAAAAGCAGCAATGTGATCAAAATTACATCACAGGCGTGAGCATCTGTTGGTTTATGAAATAAAACCCAGCAATGCTTGAAAAATACAGACATGCAATAAAAACATAATCCAACTTTTATTAGCGAATGTTCATGTTGATTTTGGGTGAGTACTTAAACAATGTAATTTAAATGTAAATATATTGTCAATGCACATTAAAAAAGTCATTAACCAGTTTTGAAGGTTTTTCTTCAGTAAAATACAAAAGTCACACTATGGATCTATAATGCAGTTTCAACAAAACCACAATATTCCAATTTTGGAGTACATTTTAATATCGTATTTGATAGCACAAAAAAAATCAGTTTTTAGCAACAAAAATACAAATTCAGCTAAATAAAATACACATTTTTAAAGGTGTCAATGCATCAATAAATGACAAAGCAAGCAATAAAGCATGGAGACTTTTAGGGAAACTGCATTTGCTATTTAGATAAGGGTACACCTCGAATCAACACTTAAAGATACACTGATGATGTGAAGTTAGTCTGTATTTGATGATTAATAAAATAAGAAAAATAATCAAATAAAATAACAAAAACAACCATGACAATTATTATAGGCGTGTCAACTGCTTGTACTGCATCAGCAAGTGAAGTGAAACTTGAGTTTTAAATCGCAGATTGACTAAATCGAGACTTTTACATGAATAAATTCATGGTGGGGAACTTTTAAACTAGGTTATCTCGAAATCGTCATTTTAAACCATTTCGTCAAAAACCAACGTGCAGTTAGCTTGTCGCCTCTTGCCAAGTCGCAGCGGTTTCAATAAGTAGCTACATTACATTACACCTTACCTTACAAGACAACAGTATTATTTTTCTACAAGTGTGCATTAATCTAGAAGGGCACGGTAAAGAAGTTTAAAAAAGAAAAGCAAATACAGTACCTAATTTAAAAGAGCTGTATCCAAATCCGTCTTTGACCGTTTGAATTTTAAATTGGAACTGCAGTCTTCGAGCGCTTTGAATGAGCAACGCCCATTGGTTGAGGCGGCGTAGTCTCCGCCTCTTTAAATGTGAACGCTTGCTTTGTTTACCGTTGCGTGCCGATAAGGCGCTGCGGCGTAGATTTAACGGTAAACTCCGTTCCAAACGCGCACTGAACGAACTAAACGAATTTACCCACATCGGTTTGAATTAGCGTCCACAAATGCTACAAAACAAACCAAGCTAGCACAACTTTTAATCATTTTATTTTGTCGGAAATCTTTTGTAATCGCATATCTTTACACACAAAATGTATATTAAAAAAAAAAAAGATAAATTATAAGCCTAGCTGCGTTTTATGCCAGTTTTAATTTAACATTCCCGCCCCAGTCATTCACCTGACACATCTCGCGAGATGTTAATGTATGTGTTCAGGAGGACTCTCAGCTACTACCAATACATTTTAGCTCAATAACTATGAAACTGGTTTTATACATTTTTGTTTTGGCTATAGTTGATTAGCTGCCATGGCCATCTTGAACTGACTCCAATAGTACTTTTTTAGCATTTCATTCAAAATCTACTAGTTCAAAAGATATTTTGTTAACAGTACAAAAACACACATGGATGGATTATCCCTCAGCCTTCATTTTTGTGTGATGTTAAAATAAATACATCAGAGAGTGATGGTTCCCCATCATAAACAGTTTTTGAATTTTATTCTTCATAGGGGAAGAAACAGTCTGTTCAGATGAGTAAGAGGTTTAACTGTGCATACAGTATGCAAAGAGTGTAACATAGGAGGTCAGTTAATAACTGCATTACACGGAGCATTGCTATGTTATTTTTCATAAAAAGACAATAAAACACAAGGTAGATTATACATTTAGACTGTTGGCTTGTTGTACAGGCTGTCCGAATGTTTTCAGCTTAGTGTCCCAGGTTACATTTTTTAATCTTTAAATTATATTCTCAGATTATTGATGTTTGGCAAAAATGGGCTTTCTGATCACAGTGGTTCACTTTTAAACAGCACCGCAACAACTGTGAACAAATTCTTAATAAAAATAATTAAACTACAAACACATGTATCAGCGGGTGATTGAAATAAATTAGCAGCCTTAATTCTCTTTATAACAGAACTTCAGATATTTTTTGCAACTTTGGTCACTCAAATTAAAATCTGTATTGTGTATGATGTAAATTATATATATCTCATTATTTAAACAACTAAATAAGCAACTTTTAGACCATAAATTTATAACTTTTTTGCAGCCGAACATGGATCAACCTGGGACATCACCAGTAATTTATACACAGGGTATTTTTCTGTTTTCAGATATTCTGTACACAAGACATACTTCCCTTTTACAGATGAAAGTCTTTTCTATCTATTTTATGTACAGCATACTGCAATACCATAATGCCTCAGAGTGAATATACTGTGGATAACATTTGCACTACAGTTATAATGAAAAGTAGCAATAATATGCATGAATGGTTCTTAAAAAAACAAAAAGGTTGATAACAGTACCTGTCAGCTGTGTTTAGCACAATCATTATTTCCCATCAGCCACTCTAACAACAAGCTGGGCTCTCTTCACTCTTTAGAGGAAGATAAATTCTCCTCAGGAAGAAATTTAACTAGACTTTTTCAGGGATCTTTCTCAGTTCTTATCAAGTTCATGCACGCACTATTTCTCTCTGTATGTTCACAACATCCTGTTGGTAGAAAAATACAAACATGATTTATATATATGAAAAAACAAAACAAACAAAAGACAAACAATGACAAACATAAGTACATGAAGTACAAGCTTCATCAAGTGCTTTCTTTAGGACTCCCGTTTCTCGTTTCCATCTCACTCTGCGGCAGATTCCTCAGATTTAGTCCATTCCTGAACCGCTCGGTTTCTTTTGGTCAGTACTTTGGGCTTTGAGGAATAAATGAATTATTTAAGTCAGATGCAGAAATTAGCCATACTTCCCTAAATTACATTGTATTTTCTGAGGCTCCTTTAGTTCATGATCTTTTCTCAGGCTTGTCACACAGTGCCTTTAAAACTGTTTTCAGGTAAATAAAATGCTGCCACTTCTGTTGATATTTTGTATTTCAGTAATGACTAATTGTCTTTTCTCTCCCTTGTTTCCACTTGAACTAAATATTGTTAAGATGAACCACATTTCATGGACATTTTCCACTCATTTTGCCTCAAATGATGCCTCGGAGCAACAAAGTACATGCAGGTTTGGATTAAATCACTGTCTTTTAAACTACATAAATGCCAAATTGAGATATTTCACAAGAATGTGGCTCCAAAACAAACATATAGAACCACCTGAAAGTATTGGACACAACTGCTTGATTTTTTTTTTTAAAGATCATGTCTAAACCTCTGACTAGACGAGTATTTAAACCTTCTAATGGTGGCATCTCACTGGGCTGCAACCAACTGGCAAATGGCATTCACGAGTCTCCAAAATGTCTTGTGATGTTCGTGGGGGGTTCTTGTTGACAGTCTTGTCGCTTGAGTTTTAAACACGTTCAAAAATGCCAAGGGAGGTACAAAATGAGCCGAGATGGGCACGATGCAAAGCAAACTAAATGATGTGCACAGCAAAAAACGGAACTTTTCCAAGTTGTGCACACAAAAATAGGCCTTTATTTCCAAACACTGCCTCTCTGGTCACTTCTCGCAAAAACACAATTTAGTCAGGCTGCAACTTCTAATTTGCACATTTTCTCACAATTTGCAGTCACTACTAATCTCCAACAGTCGCAGCCCAATGAGGTACAACCAGAACTTCTACTGAGAGGAACCAGGGAGGTGAATTCTGCTCACTGAAGTATTTTGAATCTAACAAGCAAGCCAATGTACCCAACACTTAAGCTTCAGAAATGGATTAATTTGACTTTTATCTTTTGATTGTATTGCAATACAATAGATCAATCCCTTTTCACAATGTCCATCAGAGCTGCTTAAAAGAGAGTATAAACACAACACTGTGAAATCCAGTGTCAAAACCAGATGAGTGATGGGAATGGAAACAGTTTCTCCCGTTCGCCAGTTTTCCTTTGATTGTTAAAGAAGACGTAATAATGAATGAAGCTGGATGAACAGTTCGTATGGAGCTTTTTACACTGCAGGTTTTAGTAACCCCACAAACAGCCTATGAGTTCATGTGCTCCACCTGTATGGCAGACGTGGAGACGGTTAGGCAGAGGTCTTTATGGGTCACCGATAGGTCGCCCACAGTGACTGGTTTGTACTGGATCTCACTTGCCGACACCGTTTTGTACTGGTGTAGATCAAACGGACACGAAACCACGGCCTCTGAGGGTTGCTGGTTCGGCTGGTAGCTGCCTGGGGGTCCGGGATTAGGGCTCTGGTTGGTGTTGTTTGGGTTATTCTGGTTTTGCAGCTGGCTTCCTCTCCCACCTCCTCCTCTGCCTCGACCACGGCCTCGACCCCGGCCTCCTCCTGTACCTGGGGTAAGACCCTGAGCCTGCTGGGCAGCTACAGTTGCAGCCACTGTTAACGGGTCAGGGTTATGCTTCCTCATGTGTTTCATTAAATATGTCTCCTGGAAAAACAAACAAAAAAGAAAAAAACAGAATTCAATTTTGTGGCATAAAAATAAGTGTTTATTTTTCTATTTACCAAAAAAAAAAAAAAAAAAAAATTAATAAAAAAAAAAATTTTCAGCTAAATTTGTTTCATTTGGGTTTTACTAATTTTAGCTTTGCGCTAGCATTTACCATACCATTTTACTATAGAGCACTTAAAACAGCGACAAGGCCAACCAAAGTGCTGTACAAACAAACAAACAACAGGCAACACACAAAATGAAGTAAAAAACAGAATATAGACATAAAAAGTTGCAGATAATAAATATAACATTTCACCACTTTTACTTTTTAGCCACAATTTAAACACTGAAGCTAGATTTTCTGTCCTTTAAGTCTCAGCATTCACACCACATTTTGACAGAAAATACAATTTCTCTAGTTAGATATTAAAAAAAAAAAAAAAAACTAAACTCAGAGTTTGTATTCTTTTAACTTGTCTGAATCATTACTTTCTCGATTCAATGACCCATTTGTGTTTGAGTCTGTTCTTTGCTACAGTGGATCAAAGTCCCTGTGATAACTGGCACAAATTCTGACTACAGAACAATACACCAGCATGCAACCATATTAATAAGATTGTATTTGTACATTTTAAATATAAGAAATTTAATAAACAATTAATCAGAAACACTTTAGGAATGCATTTCAAATTGAACACATTCTGTTAATTATTGAGTTGAAAACAATGAATAACTTTTTACTGAGTCACTGCTCATCTCTACATGCCCATCTTCTCTGTATGAAAGTTCTATGTGTTGTCATCATTATACATTCCTATGCAATGATGGCATTAGTGCTCTGCATTTGACCCATCACACCTGAGATGCACTCAGGTGGATGCACGGGAGCAGTGAGGGAATAAGAGTCTTGGTCAAGGATGCCACGACAAATAAGCATGGCAGGGAGTCAACCCTGTTACTTTCTGGCCCCAAGTTAGCTGCCCTTCCTCTACGCCACTGCTGCCCCCTGTATCTGCTAACTGAAGGTGTGAGAACGTACCGATGTGTAGGATCTGTGACAGAGGCCGCAGGAGTACAGCTTGGCGTGCTTGACGGTGTGTGTGGACAGATGCACCTCCAGGCTGGCAGAATCCGTGTAACCGCGGTTGCAGTTGTGACATTTGTAGGGTTTGTCTTTGTTGTGCTGCCGGCGGTGAGACTGTGAGCAAAATGACATACAAGAGAGTTGGAAAAAACACAAGACTAAAAGCCAAAACAGCTAGCAGGTTAAATGGATATAATAATACATTTAGCTTATTTAACATGAAATGAGCAGTAGTGACCACTGGGTGGGAAGATTGTGAAAAGTTCAGTAAATTTCCTCACCTGTAGGTTTGACAATTGAGTGAAAGCCTTTTCGCAACCGGGATGATTACACTTGTAGGGTCGGTCACCGGTGTGAATTCTGAACAAAAGAAATATATACATTATTTCACTTAATATTTTAAAAACACTGCAAAAATAGTGGAGAGTTTCTTTAAAATATCAATTCAGAGATAAGATCTTTATATGGCCAAAGGTTAGAAGTCCTGTATGAACTGCAACAGTTGCTTTACTTTATATGCAACATTTTTATTGTGCAGTACCTGTTAAATAAACTTGCACTGAATCAAATCAAATGTGCATTACCAAATACAGACCCTAAATTCAGAAGAAGACATAAAAACACTAAAGATTTAAAGTGGGGATCAACAACATTTGCTCAAAGGTCAGATTTTTTCTGAGCTGACTGCAGGTTCAGACAGATAAAAAAACACAAATTAATATTATTGTTTATGAAGCCTCACAGCTTTCATATTTGATGTTAAAAAGTTGGTGTCTGGGGGGGGAAAAATGATCAAATCCAAAAAGGCTTTCAGTTTTTAAGGTTTATGCACAGCATTTGTCTTTAACTAGCATAAATGAACTTCAGACTGAGGATTCTGCATCAAAGTGCGTGCAGCTCATTATTAATTACCTGTCAGACTGATAAACGTTTCAGAATGACCCACTTTTTTCATTCAACCTTTATTTAGGCAGGTTAATCTCATTGAGCCTCGAGGACTCATTTACAAGAGAGACCTGGCTACAAACTAAGAATGATGACAACAGCAACAGTAGATTTTTCTTGGACAATCAACAAAAGACAAACATAAGAGAAATACAGATTTTTTTTAAACAAGTTAAAACAAAGATGTCTTTAAACTTCATATAAATTGATAATGGAAACATTATAACCCTGATTAAATCAACCTATTTTATTAGCTCTGATGTTTTGGGTTGCTTTAAAATAAAAATAAAAAATCACAACATATCCCTCCAGATTTGGCCTGCAGGCCACCACTTGATTGGTCATTGTCTTTTACTTCCTAAAGTTTTAGTTTCTTCCCGTTTCACTTCTGTAAAAAGTTATTTTTGAAACATGGCTCTACGACATGCACTTTTCTGTCTCCTAATCCGTTTAAAAGGTTCATGTACATAAAGTGGAAAACACTCAAATAGAGAATGTAGAAACAACAAAAGCTGCTGAAAGGAGACAATTTCCATGAGCTAGATTCTGTCTTACATGTAACATGTACTCAGTGGAGATGCAACAAAGTTTAAAAAGCCAATTGGGTTCAGTTAATCAGCACAGTTTGTCTAAAACATAATGAAAAATCCATTTTCTTTTCAACTCTGACAGCTGCCACAAACAAAAACATTCAGGACAATCAAACAGGCACAATACGATAATTCTCTGCACACCTGCTCCCATACATGCACACAGAACAACATGTGGTCAGTGGAAACCATCCCAGTACCGTGTGTGCTGCTGTAGGTGACTGAGCTGCCTGAATGTTTTCTGGCAGTAGGAGCAGGTGTAGGGCTTGGCCCCGGTGTGGATGCGGATGTGCTGGGACAGGTAGCTGGAGTTGGCAAACGACTTGGAGCAGTGGGGGCACTTGTGGGGCTTGGCCTCAGTGTGGTTTCTAACACCGGGATCGCAGGGTTGAGGGGGGGTTGGAGAGAGAGAAACAGAGAGAGAAACAGCGAGAGATTTTTAAGCTACAGCATGACCAAACTTTACGACGAACTAAAGACCAAATCATGCGTTTGAAGGATCTGTAATTAATTACACTGATCACAGATCAGTCAGCTTGACAGTGTGCTCTTTGTGCTGTGTCTGAGTTGTGAAAACACAGAACAAACATACAGCAAGCACAGTCACGCGTTCCTCTCGCTCTCTCTCTCGCTCGCTCTCTCTCTCTCCATTTGGTGTGACCTGCAGTGAGTGGTGTGTTTCTGAAAATCTGACTCGGCTGCATTCAAACGGAGATGAAACTTAAAGACGAGTGGCAGGCAGGTGGAGCAAATAATCCAGCTTAAAATAGATGATCTGACATCTGCATGGAAAACGAGAGCATGGCGGAGAGCAAAATGAAAAGATGAAGAAGAGTCACAAGCTCAAAGTCTATGACATGACAGAAGGTGAGAACCGTGTTTCTATCACCATGCATGATTAGTACAATTATCTTCTGATTAGTGACGTTTAAACATGCAGTGAAGTAAAACTGGAAAAAGTCTGTATTGATTTAAATTACTGAACTCCGTCACAAATCAAAGTGCACACACATGCTTGTAGGATTTAATTTAAATTAAAAGTAAACTCAAAAAAGTGATTAAATTATTTTCTCTTTTCCTGCAGCTGCTTGTTTGCTGTCTCCAAAACTACAGTTCATGACCATAGGTGAGGGTAGGAATGTAGACTGGTAAACAGAGAGCTTTGACTTACAGCTCAGTTCCCTCTTCACCAAAACGGACTGGAACAGAGTCCACAATACTGCAGACGCTGCACCAATCGGTCTGTCAATCTTACGCTTCATTCTTCCCTCACTCATGAACAAAACCCCCAAGATACTTGAACTCCTCCACTTGAGGCAGAACCTCACCCTCGACCTGAAGAGAAGCGATCCACCCTTTTCTGACTGAGGACCATGGCCTCAGATTTGGAGGTCCTTGTTTTTAATTCCAGTCATTTCACACTCGGCTGCAAACTGCTCCAGTGAGAGCTGAAGATCACGGTACGATGACTCCAACAGGACCACATCATCTGCAAAGAGCAGAGATGGAATCTGAGGTCACCGAACCGGACGCCCTCCGCGCCCTGGCTGCACCGAGAAATTCTGCCCGTAAAAGTTATGAACAGAATCGGTGACAACGGGCAACCCTGGGAGAAACCAACTCCCACCCTGAAGGGGTCAGACTTACTACTGGCAATGTGAACCAAACTCTTGCACCACTTGTATAGGGACCGAACAGCCCATAGCAATGGGCCTCCAATCCCGTACTCATGGAACACCCCCCACAATGTACCTTGAGGAACACAGTTGAAAGCCTTCTACAAGTCTACAAAACACATGATGGGCAAACTCCCATGACCCCTTGAGGACCCTAGTGAGGGTAAAGAGCTGGTCCAGTGTTCCATGGCCAGGACGGAACTCGCATTGTTCCTTCCGCCTGGATCTGAAGTTTGACCAATGATCAGACTCGCTTCTCCACTACCCTTAAATAGACCTTACCAGGGAGGCTAAGAAGAGTTATGCCCCTATCACTGGAGCATACCTTACAGTACCCCTTTTTGAAGAGGGAACCACAACCCCAGTCTGCTAATCCAGTGGCACTGTCCCCTATGTCCACACGATGTTGCAAAAGTGTGTCAACTAAGACAGCCCCATAACATCCAAAGCCTTAAGGAAATCAGGGTGAATCTCATCCATCCCCGGAGCCCTGCCACCGCAGAGCTTTTTAACTACCTCGGCAACCTCAGCCACGGTTATGGTTTACTCCAGAGTTTACTCCTAAAACCAATAATTTTAAGTCAACTAGTTGCTGTTACTTTCAAAGTCTTCTGGTAAAATGGTTCTGTTAGAAAACATGAGTTAATATTTGAGTTGACAGTAAAAAGAGTGAGACATGTTCATTCTTCTGGTCCTGAATGCAACATGTCCGACTGGAACTTCGTTTCAGCACTCAGGTGATCCCAATCAATGCAAACTGGAGACAGAGTCAACAGGTAATGGGCCCGACTTACTCCATTCGAAGCCGAATAGTCAAATCATGGTCACCTGGATGTGGGACGTTCATTTGTGCACACACCGTTTATAGTCCAGGAGACATAGAGCTCCTGAGAAACCCCTCCCGCTGCAGTATACATTACCACAGGGGGGTCTTCCTGCCAGTGTCTCCACTTGTCCCTGCACCATTTGGCTACAAATCTATCATGAAGAAAGTGCCACACTTTTCAACAGACAGACTCCTCCATACACAATGTCTGTACGATCTCCATCCAGAAGTTTTTGACCATTTGACCAATTGTTTGAAGAGTCATGCAGCTGAATGGCCAAGTGCATTTGCACATAGACAAACACCCCCCTCACAAACGTCTGAACAATCACACCTGTGAGAAAAAAGTTTGGGCCAGGCCTTGTGTCAAGAAGGGGTGAAGGGGCAAAGCTGCTCTGCGAACAAAATGACACCATTTTCATCACACAACTATGACAATGAGAGCCGATTCTGCACTTCGGATGGAGTACGGTATGTTGGACCCTTAACTGCTGATCAATCTCCTTCCCTCACCTGCCCAAGTCAAAACTATCTTTTTCCTTTCACCAATGATAAATAGAACTGGAGAAACTGACTTTTCCTGCTAAGAAGAATGTATTTCAGTCATTGTTGTTGCGAAAGAAACCGAAATTTGCTTTAAAGCTTTTTTATTTAATTATAAGAGGTTGACTTGAAAGGCTTGTATTTCAAGTCTAAGCAGTTCCACTGACTATACGGTCTCTGGATAAAAGATAACATAAAGATGTTAAGAAAGAGATCTTAAAGTGACAAAGAGTCCCAGTCAAGGTAGTTTTGGATTTAGCAGAACAAGGGTCAATGAGTATGTTTCAGTCCTGATTTTTATTGTTTTATGTCACTGTAAAGAAGCTGCCAGGAGGACAGCAACATGTTTAATCTGTTGAAATATTTTGAAAACAGCTGCCTCTGTCTGAAGTTTGAGCATTTTGTGATGCTGCACGGACAGAGGTTCCAGTATAAACTTGTTTGAATGTAAGAAAGCAGTGGTCACAAATAATTCAACCTGAGCCACTCAAAAAACATGTCACCAACACCAATAAAATTTACTAACCTACTACTAAACTTATTAAAAATATTTGACTTTCTACTGCCCACTATCATTGCTGAGCTTAGCTCCATTTATCATTTGATCAGAAACTTGTTCTTCTGCATGCAAGTCAGTTCTGTTGATCTAATGCAGCAGAGCATGCAAGGCAATTATAAGATGCTTAAAAGAAGAAATAACAAACCAAACAGAAACCAAGAGTGCAAAGTGTGATAATGTCAGAAAACATGGTTAAAGCAATGAATGGTTTGAGTGTCTAAATATGGACTGCATCACACACACTTCAGCTAGCTGAGCACAGACTCCTTCCAGTGCAGACTCACACAGTGACAAAAACTGACATTAGTTTCAATAGCTTCAGTGCTTTTACAGCAAGAGTTTTGCAAAAGTTTGGTAAAAGAAACTAGAGTACCAGATTGATTTTGTATTTGCTAATACATGGGATGGGCTCAGGAAGTCCTGAGTATCAGTTTTCAGTTGATAAATTACTATATTTTGATGATAACAGCTAAAATAACATTACCTTCCATAACAAACTTCACACCATCTATCTAGTCTTACATTACACTTATTGTGACCTTAAAGTGATACATTAACAGTGAAAAAAGAGCTAAACCCTGTCAATACTCTTTCAACATTTCTCCAGTTCACCAGCTCGTTCCTGCACGTGTTTCTCACCACACAAACGCTCATGCACTTACAGGAAATACTACAAGCACAACCAGGCGCGCGCACACACACACACACACACACTCAGGAGCTCACAAACCAGTTAGCCCAGTACCGTGTGTGCTGCTGTAGGTGACTGAGCTGCCTGAAAGTTTTCTGGCAGTAGGTGCAGGTGTAGGGCTTGGCCCCGCTGTGGATGCGGATGTGTTGGGATAAGTAGCTGGAGTTAGCAAACGACTTGGAGCAGTGGGGGCACTTGTGGGGCTTGGCCTCGGTGTGGGACTTGGCGTGGATCTGCATGTCTGACTTGCTGAAGAACGTCACTGCACACATCCGACACCTTGGCAGCAGTACAGGGAGAGAAACAAGAGGTTTTACAGTAAACACAGCAGTCTGAAAGAAAGGTTCAAAAAGTAAAGAATGAACTGGCAGATGAACAATTTTGCTCTATCTAATCGAAATATTCTTCTACTACCTGTAGGATTTGGGTCCATCCTTGCCAGTATGATCATCCTCATCATTTGACAGATCGTATGGGTCTGAACTGTGGTGCTGTAACATAATAACAACAAAATATTATTAAGGATACAGGTAATGATAAATCATTACATAATACAGTAACACCCACGAAGAACTTTACCTGTCCACCAGCTGCAAGATGAGCCAAAATTAAAGCATCACTTCCTGGAGGAAGAACTCCACTCACTCTGCTCATCATCTGTTTGCTCTTCCTGCCTCGCTTTGATGGTGTTGGCATGACAACAGCGGGAGGAACAGCAATGTCCTCCTTCTTATCTGGAAGAAGGGAATGGTGAATGAGTCTGGGACTGATGAATGAAAACACAAGCTGAACTATTAAAGTATCCTGATGCATGCCAAATAACTATTAAAGCTTTTGGAGTAATTAACATCTGCTGATATGTCTTTATCAGAAGCAAGCTTTGTATACAAGTGTGTAAATGGGTATAAAACACAAAATGCACAAAAAAAAAAAAAAAAGATTTGTACTAATAATTATTAATAGGTATTTTTACAGTGAGTTTTACTATTTGGACTATAGCATAAAATAATACTGAAAAAAGTTAACATTTAGCTGCTCAGACATTAAAGATAAACGATGCCCTGAAGACACACCACCATCCATCCACACATGCGCTTTCATGAACACGTTGGCATGACTCAGCTGATGGTGACCTGCAGCTGTGTTACCTGTGTTTGAGGGGTGCACTGCAGACACTATCATGGTGGTAGCATTGTGGGGTCCAGCTACAAAGGACTGAGTGGAGGCTGTAGGGACCAGCGTACCTTGTGGGGTGGTGATCACTAACCCCGCTGAGAAGAAAACAGAATCTATAACCCAACGTCCAGATTTGGACATTTTAAAGTTCTTGCTTCAACCAAGATCACAGACATAAAAAAATATTTTTCATCTCTGCCAGTATTCAAAATTGCCACTGTAGTTCGTACAATCTCAATTCCAAAAAAAAAAGAAAAGATTTGGCTGTTTGTTAAATGTAAAAATAAATAAATAAAAACAAAAATATTGCAGTGATTTTTAAATCTTGGAATGGAACATAGTAAACATATCTGGACATTACTGCATGGGCTCAGGAACATTTCCACAGATCGTCTGTAAACGCAGTTCATCCAAAAATGTGCTTAAAGCTCTATCAGACAAAGATGAAGTCACATGTGCACACCATCCAGGACCGCTGCTGTCTTCTCTGGACCAAAGCTCATTTCAAATGGACTGAAGCAAAGTGAAAAACTGTCCTCTGGTTAGACAAATTCAAAATTGAAATGCTTTTTGGAAACCATGAGCCCCCCCACACTAAAGAGGAGAGGAACCATTCTGCATATTATCAGCTCTAAATCAGTTCACAAGCCTGCTTCCCTGATGGTATGGTGGTTCATTAGCGATGCTGGCATGGGCAGCTTACACATCTTGAAAGGCTTCATCAGTGCAGAAAAGTACCTACAGATTTCAGAACGTCTGCTCCCATCCAGTAAAAAAGACCCACAACTGATGAACAGCTAAAATCCCACATCAGACAAAAAATTGGGACAACATTCCCCTCCAGAAGCTTCAACAACTGGTCTCCTCAGTCCCAATACAAATACAGACAGTTGTAAAAAAAAAAAAGAGGATCACAGCAGGAATCATGGTCCTGTTTCACATTCTGGAAACGTGATGCCGCCATAAAATTTCAAGTTACAGTACTTTTTTTTCATAATGTTTACAAAGTTCCATTGTGAATAAAGTATGGATTTATAAGAGTTGCCAATATTTGTATTGTTTTATTTAACATTTTAATACAACATCTTAACTCTTTAATCATTTAATCATTGAGCTTGTATTAAAAGGTGCACATTAATACTGCTGTATGAAGCTGCTAATACTGTGACTTTAAAACCTGCTGAGATCACCTGCAGACAAACATTCAGTTTTTTTTCTGTTCAACACTCTCCTTTAATTGATACCAAGACATAAAATAACAGAATAAGGAAATTTGTAATGAGTAGAGGATTTTACAATTCAGTTAAGAGAAAAAAAAAGCTTTTTCTCACCTGCGGTCATGATACCCGTAGAAGGAACAGGCACAACGGTGACGTTCTGGGAGGTGTGGGACTGGTGAAGGTGGCCTCCAATTCCACTCAAAGTTGTGTTACTATTACTTCCACCACTTCCTCCTGTTGAAGCCCCTCCTCCTTCCTGTTTGGGAACCACTCTCACCCCAGCCCCTGGATCCACTGAGCTCGGGATGGCGAGCACAGCTGTGGGGTAGTGAGGAGACGAGGTGGAAGAAGCAGAAGAGTGAGGGAAGGGGGACGCATTGGCCTTGTCTTGACCCAGCTGATCTTTTGCTTTGTTCAGGAACATGGCGTTCTCGATCTAAACAAGGATGAGAAGAGGAAGGAAAGAGGGAAGGGTGAAGTATTTAAGGGGAGATGGAAGGTGAAATGTTTCATGGATATGAGGAATGATGAAGGGAAGGTTGATGACAAATAAAGGAAGTTTCCAACAAATAAGGAGGACAAGGTGAGAAAATGAATAGCATGATAAGAAAGGGAGGAGGTGAAACAGATGCAGGTAGTGGGAAAGCCAGTCAGGTTGATAAATGGCAGGATATTACAATTAAGTTAAAAGTGAACAAAAATGTAAAAATGAAAATGGAGAAAAGTCAAGGATGGGTTTAATTCACATTAAGAAAAAAATGCAGGGCAAAGATTCCATGAGAAGTCAGGAAAATGGAATAATGGAAAAGATGAAATTGTGGATTATGTTGATGTGAGGACAGGAGGGTGAGGCAAAAAGATTAGAATAGGCAAAAACCAGGCAGAGGGAAGGGAAGGAGTGGAGAGGATGCGTTGGATTAGTGAGGCCACGGAGTAAGAGAAGAAAGCAATGAGATAAAAAATACAAAAGCATGGTGAGATGCAAAATAAATAAATAGAAATCAAGAAAAAAACAGATGAAAGAGGAGAGGGACAGGAGTGATCATATATGACTGAGTGAATGCACCAAGAAATACTCAGAAAGACTTCAGTTTGCTTAACTTCAGCAACTGAATCCGTGACGTTTTTCCAAAAACAAAGTGATAATGGCTTCACCATTATACCATGTGCATTTTAAGACAATTCCAACAATAAGGTTGTCTACCTGTCCTTGTACTGTGGGGACGGGAGACCAAAAGTATGACGAGTTGAAATGGGAATCGTCCATTATTTCTGTAATTACAAAGCAACACACTTAGAAAACACCTGTCCTTCCCCTCTGTGTTTATTTGATTTTTGTTACATAAAGGTAGACCACGCATGGCTGCATTTTAATCATATTAGCTCATTTCCTTTCCATGTAGCCTCTCCTCCACAGGCTGACATATTCAGCCTAGAGTCTGCAAAAGCTCCAAAATTAAAGTTGTTTGTATCAACAATTTTCATTTAGATAAGTGAATTGGGTGGTAAAACCTCAGTAGATGGGAATATTTTAATATTAATTTAAATAAATGACCAAAGTTAAAGAGAGGGCGTTGAAGGAATTAAGCTAAGATGATCATCCCAGGAGGGATGAATACAAAAATGACCACATAAACACATGGCCTGTTGTTTTTACAGCCCATGCACCTTTGTAACCTTTTAACACATAATGTGTTGCTATGAACACATTACAAAATGTTGTAGTGGTTGCTTAATTTCCAACATGTAAGTAAAATGGTTTTAAGAATACAATTAAGCTTTACTGAAGGTGACTGCTGAGTCAGCAGAGTGAGAGCTGAGTCACAATTCACACCATTTTTTTTTTCTTTCTGTGCAGCCATTTAACTACAGTATTCATACATCAGAATGTTCATTTTGTTCAGGAAAGTACTACTATGATTTTGGTTTTTGGAACTTTTATACTTTTTAAAATATTCATTTCAAATTAGTGAAAAAAAAAATGCTTTTAACAATCCACCTCAGTGAAACTGTACTGCCATTGGTATTCCACTAGTTTGGCTAATTTTACCTTTTAGCTAACTATTTGTTACTTTTAGATATTTACAGCTTTTAACTAGTTTTGCTAATTTTTACCATTAACTAGCATTTTGTAACATTTACTATTTAGTTTGTTGAATTTCCCTTGGGAGTAGCTATCCTTTTGATACATATAGCTAAGCTTTTCAATATTTTTCATTTTAGCTATCTCCTTTTGGCTTAATCTTTTGTTGATTTAAACTAGTGTTTGCTCATTTTTAATCTATAATTTTGTAATTTTTAGCTTTAACTGGTCTTTTGCAGTTTTTACACAACTGTTTTTGCCATATTTAGTGTTCTGATGGCATTTTGCTACAATTGTTAAACTTTTGTTATGTTTAACTTTTACCTAGCCTTTAGCTTTTTTTTTTTTTTTTTAGCTACCGGTAGTTAGTCTTGTCATTTTTACCTGCTGGTAACGGTTTTGCTAATTTCAGCTAACCTTTTGCTGCTTTTTGCTAGTGAATGACAACTTTTAGTTCCTACCACTAAGCCTCTTTTAGATTTCAGCTAGCATTTTGCTACAATTAATTTTTAGATAGTCTGCATCTTTAAGATTTAACAACTAATTTCAGCAGTCATTCAGCACTTAGCATTCACATTGCGAAAAGGCAGATTGATTATCTCATTCTGCATTTTTCTTCCTGAGCACAAAGCAATTTTTTTTATACAGTACTGTATTGGCATGCATTTTCAATTGATTTTGCACATATTTACAGCAGAAAATGTAGTTTTTAAGGTTAGCTTTCTGAATGCACGAGACATTTTGTTGTCATGCAGTCATTTTGCCACCATACCCGCCAAAAATGCATGCATGTAATTACATGTTAGTGAAGCTGATCTAATGGTTTGAATAATAAAAACATTTTCAAAGAACGCACATGGAAAATAATACGCAACGCCTGACACATTTGAGGCAACATATTATTTCATGCAACAAAACTCAGGGTATGTTTGTTTCATGAGCCTTTTTATGCTCTGCAGCAAACAGTTCATATGAGAAAAGGCAAAATAATTCCCCATAGGCTGCAGCTTTCCCGCAACTCACCATCGACAAAACTAGAGGGGCCGTTAACTGTGTATAAAAGTCAATGTTTCAGTTTTCTGAGCCATTTTTGACGAGAGGGCACAAGCTGGCTCCAAACTGTGGCTCCGCTAACTGCGGGCTAATGTTAGCCGTGACTGATGAAATGTTGCAAAAATACAACCAGAAGCGATCGTTCATAGCTAGGAGACATCTTGGAACGCTCTCGGCACTGTCTGTTGTGTTATACTGCAGCCTGTCATGAGCTGAGGGTGTTATCTGGGTGACACACAAACATGGCTAACGCTAACTTGCCTCCATTAATTTTCTCCTTTTGTTCGCTGGCTTGTTCACTCAAGCTACAAGGCCTGTATGTTCATATTGCTTAACCAGCTTTCCGCTTAGCAAACACAAACATCCTCGCTCCCTACGCCTCCATTCCTCACTCCCTGCTCATCTCGCCGAGAGAAAATAAAAAAAGAGAAAAAAAAAATCTCGAATAAAAAAAAAAAAAAAAAAACAAGATAGAAAAAAACGTCGAACGCCGTTGCCTGTTGGAGACGCAGCTTCATGCAGACTTCCGGCGACCGAGACGACGGTGCTCCCAGACACACTGAAAAAAACAATTAATTTACAACCGAATTATAACTCCTAAGTTAATTACCGGTGAGCTGGACTCCCTTTCAACCCCCCGAAGCTTCCTCGGAACGGGACAGTTCAGAAACTTTGTCCAAATCCGTCCCTCAAAGGTCTCAGATATGCCGTTTTTTCTTCGTTTTTTTTTTCTCTTTTTTTCCCTCCAGTTCTTTTTACACGAGTCAAGTCGGACAGATTTCAGTAGCGGAATTTCCGGTTTCAACTTTCAAAATAAAACCACGAGAATTGCGTAGCACTAAAACAGCTGCACCGTAGTTTGAGATTTGATTGTTTTTAAATGTAGAACATTCATAAAAAAGTAATGTGGATATAGTCTACATCTAGTTTTTTTATAACGTTTGTTCGCTAAGTCTTGTGCGGTTCAATTCTAATTTTCCAAAACAAAATGCACCAACTTCTGGTATTAAACTGTTATTTCTTGTTAGTTTGACAAAACAACTCAACATTTCCGGTTTAAATAAATGTTCTCATCCGTGAGCAGGCCTTGAATGAATACTTTCTGAATACTGTATACACACAGAACTGTGAAAAGTCTTAATTAACAAGTGCAGCCACCCTTTAAGTTTCCATCCAAGCAGTCAGACTTTTTTTTTTAATCCTTTAGTGGTCCCAGTAGTTAAGGTTTTCTGCAACTTTTTCTTTACATTTTGCAAGTCTAGTCCTTGTTCTAGAATATAATTCCTCTAATAGTCTTTAACACAGTTAGAAAACAAGGACGAATTTACTGATGTAAACATGTATTGTTGTTGGTTATTGTTACTGTTGTCGTCATTCTTAGTTTGTAGCCAGGTCTCTTGTAAATGAGTCCTCGAGGTTCACTGAGATTAACCTGCCTAAATAAAGGTTGAATGAAAAACTCAGCATACCTGTTTTTCTCCATAACAGACAAGTGAAATAAAATAATCAAATTACACAACTGCAATATTGAAATTTGGTAGAGCTACTTAGAAAAAAAAAAAACAGGAAACACAAAAGTGGTATTCCATTATAGTTTAATAAGCATGTCAATGAGAAGACTAGTCTTAAACACAAATTTCCATAAATGCAGCCACAGGAATTAAAATTCAACGAGTTGTTTGGTTTCTTTCTCCCAGAACTTTAATGGAGTCACTCAAAAGTTAATACATTTATGGAGACACACAGGAGCCTATCATAGTTATCAATGATATCTTCTGAAACAGACAATGCTACACCAACACTGTATCAAATATATACATTGCATAAACCACGTAAATGCCACTAACAATTGTTTAATTTAAAACATGACAGATGCACACTCTACTTTGGTAGCTCCACAGTGACACTTGCCTACTGTGTCCTGACTAAAACCTACACTTTTGCAAGATTACATCAAAATTCAAGTGTGATAGGTACAGATGCATGCATATACAACAGGTGTGTTTAACTTCAGATAAATAAAAAGTACCTTTAAAAGCTGTTTCAGTACATCTAGCTGTGCTGTAACCAGCAGTGCAGAGTATTCACAAAAAAAGGGTAGTCATACAGATTAATTAAAAAAAAGTCAGATACCCAAAAACAATCTGAATATAGTCAAAATAAAAATGTTTCATTGTGAGACAGTAAAGTATCTATTAATGCATTACAGCACATGCTGATACTAAAACGATGCAGTGTTTCATTTAACCAGTCCAGGACGTGAGGTAGAGGATGACAGAGTGACAGGTTTATGATTTAAGGCATGATGGGACATTTTTAACTACAGTAACATTTCAGAGCTCTTTCTTTAACACCAGTTGTTCTGGGGTTTAGCTGCACTTACAAGAGATTTTCACTCCCATCTAATAGTTAAGGATTTGTGTAAAAATTAAGAGAAAATAACTACATGCAGATTGCAATAAAAACACCAACTTATCAATCCTGATCTCTCAAAACTGCTTCTTTTGAATTGAGAAAGCTCTTTGGAATAAGAGCGAAACGTCTTCCTACTAAAAATAAAGTCCAGTTGTTTCTGTATTGAACTTTTTGTTGATTTTATCATGTCCTCGATGACTGAGAATCTTCACCAGCATATCCTGATCTTTGCTTTCAAAAGAGCCCAAATCTCAATCAAACATCAATGAACAGATTATAATCTTAATGACTTGTCCATGTTTCGCCAATTTGTTCAGTACTGAAAGTTTGTTTGAAATTTACCTTGCTGTGTTCTAATTGGTACAAAAATAATTAAAAGGTCTGTTTTTACCTCAGTTTTATTGTGAGTTTTATCCCTGTCTGGTCAAATTAAGACAAAGGAACAACTTTTTTCTTATAATTATTACTCAGTGGTGAAAAAAGACTCGAGGAAGCAAGGACCAGATTTTGGGCCTAAATCAGATATTTTTAGTTTCCATAAAGTAAAGATGGCTTTTGACCCTGACCTGAGACTTGACTAAAAGCTAAGAATCGTCCATAAAAATCACCCAATGTGATAATCACAGCTTCAGATTAAAAACTAATCACTTCGTAAACTAAGTTATCCTTTTCCGTTTGACTCAACCACAAACCTTCATTATAAAAAAAAAATCACGTTTTATTTAATTTATCGTCACAATGCATACTTATATTTTTAGATGCACTGTAAATGTCCTGAGCTACCACCTCGATAAGATTGTTTTTGAAAAGTTTCAGGCTTTAAAATCAAAATAATAAAACATATGAAAATATCCGTCCTGTCAGTAGTGTGTCCAGTGGGGACAAAACACATCATAGAAGATGTTATCTTAGGTTTCTTTTTAGACTAGTGAGGACCCGCAGCAGGTTTTCAACACATTAGCTTATTTCATTCCCAAATTTAAACTCATCAAGCACATAAAACTGAAACATTTACCAGCTTTCTAAAATATACATACTAATTCTGCACCGCAGTTCCAGACTGTACCTTGACTTTTAATACCCGTCATTTTCAACCATCCATGCCACTGTGAAACATTTAGGAGTTGATTCAGAAAATGCATTATGAAAAATGTTTGGAGCTTTAGTGAACGGAAGGTTTGTATCAAATGTTGATGCTAAGATGCACTTAAGGTTTGGCAGCAAGGCAATGGACCCGGGCAGTGTTGGAGACATTAAAGGTAAACAAACTGAGGGGTAATGGAGACATGATCTGCAACGTGTTATAAATATGGACAAAAAAAAAAAAAAAGAAAAAAGAAATGGGAGGCGGCTTAAAACTTTTACATATTAATGTAAACAGTGAACATGTTGAGCATTTGACGAAGGTTCACATTCCAACACCAAGAGCCAAATGTTTAAAATCTGATTAAACCGAGTCTCAGGAACCAAAAAAAAAAAAAAAGAAAAGAAAATGCAAACCAATGAAAGGAGAAAATTTTTCACAGCAACAACACAAACCAGCTGAAGGTGAACGGCTGCACAGAGAACACGAGGAGGAAGAGGAGGCTGTGATAAGACATGCAGACCTTTTCCAAAAATTTGAATATCATGGAAAAGTTGTTTAACTTCCATTATTCCATTCAGAAAAGTAAATCTTTGATGGACGATAGATTCAAGGCCCATAATTTAAACAATTTCAAGTATTTGTTTGTTTATTTACATAATTTGGGCTTCCAGCTCATGAAACCCAAGAAAACAGGAATTCAAAAAAATTAGAATACTGTGAGAACATCAGCCCACACTTCTGTTTTTGCAGGAAAAAAAAATTAAGATGACAACAAATCAATAAAAATATGGTTCTTTCTAAACGATATGTCAGTCTTCAACACTTGGTTGTGAATCCCTTTGCCTTAATCACTGCCTTGATGTAATGTGACATTGAGACAATCAGTCTGTGGCATTAACTGAGAGTTATGGAAGCCCAGATCTCCTTGATGCTGTCAGCTCTTCTTTGTTGTTGGGTCTGGTGTCCCTCATTTTCCTCTTGAGTATACCCAATAGATTCTCAATGGCGTTTAGGTCCAGCGAGTTGGCTGGCCAGTCAAGCACTGTGGCATGGGCATCAAACCAGGTTTTGGTGCTTCTGGCAGCATGGGCAGGGGCCAGGTCCTGCTGGAAGATGAAATCTTCATCTCCATACAGATCCTTAGCAGAAAGAATCATGAAATCCTCTAAAACATTCTGGTAGACTGCTGTGGTGACCTTGAATTTAAGAAAACAGAGTTTAAACCAACACCTACACCAGACATTGCACCCCAGATCATGACTGACTGGATGTTTCACACTGGACCTCAAGCAGTATGGGCTCTGTTCCTCACCCTTCTTCCTCCAAAACCTTGGACCTTGATTTCCAAATAAAAGGCACACTTTACTTTCATCGGAAATTGATATGTTGGCTCAGATTCAGAAGGGGCTTGACCTGAGGAACCCGACAGTTGTAGTCCATCTCCTGGCTGCGTCTGAATGCGTTTGTTTTTGAAGCTGTGACTCCCGCCTCATTCCACTCTTTCTGGATCTCTGCCAGAATCTGGAATATTCTCTGATAATCTGCTGAAGTCCACGGTCATCTCATTTGCTGGTGCATCTTCTCCTGACACATTTTGCCCTTCCACTAGACTTTCCATTGATATGCTTGAACACAGCACTCTGTGAACAGCCAGCCTCCTATGAACTTTTATGGCTTACCTATCCTATGGAGGGATCAATGATTGTCTTCTGGACAGTTGTTATGTCTGCAGTCTTCTCCATATTGAACTAAACTGAGACAATTGAACCAAACTGACAAAATTTAATGACACCGGGGGAAACCTGTGCAGGTGCTTTGAGTTTAGATGATTAGTGAGTCACACTCACTTAAAAACATTCATGCCCTTCAACATTTGTGCTGATTTCTAATATTATATTATAATATTATATATTATATATAATATATTCTAATTTTTTTAAAATCCTGTTTTTGTGAGTTTCATGAGCTGGAAGCCTAAATTATGTAAAAATAAACAAATACTTGAAATTGTTTAAACTGTGGGCCCTGAATCTATTAAAGATTAAGTTTTTGAATGGAATTATGGAAGTTAAACTACTTTTCCATGATATTAAACTTTTTTAAGGGTCTGTATATATATACAGTATATATATATATACATGTATATACATACTAGGGATGCACGATATTATCGGACAATATTAGTGTTAAAGTTAAATATAGGACGTCGGCCATTAGCTAAACCAAAATAATCAGATATAACAGGCTTTGTTTTTGTATGATAACCCAGTGTCAAGGATGCCTACAGCGCCAGCACAACGTTGACGTCACGCACGCCTACCTGATCTGATCACTGCGGAAGAAGTCAAAATGGCGGCAGTGTGGACATTTTATTTCGTTGAGAATATCAGATTCCTTCGATTTTTGGACTACATTTAGCCTCGCAAATCGTCCCCAGTAAGATATTTTTCCAAATTACCCGAGTTGCAAGCCGTTCTTTCCGACATCATTGAGAAGCTAATATCTGATAGCATGTGGGTGAGTTTTACCACAGATATTTGGACGTCATGTTAGCCTCGTTAGCATGATTAGTCTTACAGCACAATGGATAGACAAAAACTTTGAACTTAAAA
>JARVGS010000736.1:28992014-29003040 GCA_031762315.1 Hypsolebias antenori
AGTATATAATATTCATTCATTCAACCTGTATTTTTCATTCATTCAACATTAATTTATACAGACTAGTCCCAATGAGCCTCAGGGACTCATTTACAAGAGAGACCTGATTTTAACAAAAAAAAAAAAAGATGACAACAGTAGACAACAAAGACAGCAGTAGACAATCATAAAAGAAAGCTTATAAAATGAGAAGAATAAATGATAGAAAATGGTAATTAAAAACGAAACAAAAAAACAGCTAATTGTAAAGTGATGAGAATACTAGAATAGGGAATACTTGTATAATAAGATATCTATGGTCCTGCTGTTTTATTTATTTATTTATTTATTTATTTATTTATTTATTTATTTGATCCTGTAGTACTGTATTTAGCTCCAACGGGGCAGTGATGACTAAACTGTTTTCTTTTCTCTTCCGGTCCTTGCCATGTTTCCAGGAAACCCCTTGCAACTGACTCGCATTTTAACCAATCACTGTCAAGGATGCAGAATCGTCAGCCAATCATTAATGAGAACCCTGTGGAGGTCCCTCCCATTTGATAAATTCGCCGGTTGGAGCTTTACCTCGGTGAGTTGGTTCGGTTCGGGTCAGTCCAGTACATCTCTGCAGTTCACTTTCATCTCTGTCATCCATTATGAGGGAAATCGTGCACATCCAGGCTGGTCAGTGCGGGAACCAGATTGGTGCAAAGGTAAGAAAAAAGTCGGGAAGAATAAGATTTTTTTTTTCTATTACATGTACTGTAGTTTCAGTCTGTAATTTAAATAAAAATATTTATAATAATTATTAAATGTTTATGTTAAAAAAATTGTTAATTTAACTTGTTCTTGCTAACCTGCTTCAATTACTCATATTGAAAGAGGCAGTTTTCATGCAAAAGGAAATGTGAATATTATTTATTTTTTTATGTAACATATTTGAAAACTTTTGCACTGATTTAGTTACAATTTTGTGAAAAGGGGAAATGAGTCCCAACTACAGATTAAATAGAATTTCAGTAAAAGATCTGATTTAATTTTTATTGTAAATGTTTAAGCAGAAACAGTAAATCACTACTAAAACATATTTGGGTGTGTTAAGTTACAAGAGTACCAAGAAGTGCAATAAAGTCTATTTAACAAATATTCTTAAGCCTGTTTGAATAAAAATGCCTTGATATACAGAATTAAAAAAAACAATCTGATATATTCTTAATATGAATTACTTAAATAATTAATATTATGATGACTTCATAATATTCCTGGTAATCATCAATGAGATCTGTAACATTTGAAACTGGAACAGTGACTGGAGTCATTTGGGCCATGATGAACAATGAGGTGGTCCAGACTGCTGCAGGCCCACAGGACCAGCTGCTGTCTTGGATTGAGAGAGTCTTTGTCACAAGACAGTGAAAAGAAAGGAGGAAGAGGAGAAGAACGCAGCAGGAGGAGGCGGAACGAGTGGAGATGACCAGCATCTCAGTCAGTCTCAGATGAGGTCATGTAAATGGCTCCATGTAATCTCCAGTCAGTGGATGAATTTCTAACTACTGAGAATAATATTTTCACCTGTTTGCACTTTTATAGATAAAGCACCCACTGAAGAGACACATCCACAACATTAAGACCAGACCGGACACCCCTGCTTCAGAAACTCATCCATATTTCAAAGTTAAATGAGTTTAAGCCTGCATGAAAACATGTTTAGTTGTGCATCAGGAACTGCTGAGAAACCAGAAAGTTTAACTGTCCAGAAAGAGATTTCAGTTGTGTGCATTTATTTGGCTCATTAACTGTTCATGTGGCTACAGGAGGAGGCAGCAACATATGGGATCAGTGGGACTCGTTGACCCTAATCACTGAAGACACGAGCGTTTACAGCAGAATTAGCGAGGCTGAAGTCGTGGATTAACTCTGCTTGAATTCACTGACCAGAACCCACTCAATCCCTCGTTTTGTTGGATTATTACTGATAAATATGATTTAAGTGGACATCAGTAGGTCAAATACTTCGTAGTAGCTTGTTAGTGATTTTTGGAGCTTTCTAAAGTTTGTTATTGTCTTTTTAAATGTACCGTTAACCGCCTGATGTAACGACTGAACTAGATTCAATATTATATCTTAAATTAGACCATCAGGTCAAGATTGTTAGCTCAGTCATGATCGATGATCAATAATCACCTTGTTGCTGTTCTGCTCATTAGACATTAATTTAGTAACAACTAAAGAAGTGAGGTGACGGCAGTGCAGATTAAAAAGAGATTTTTATTTTTCCACCCGCACTAACGTCCCACTCCTCCTGTTACTCTGAATCATCCACGTTGATTCCACAGATTAGGGTCAGTTCAGTGATCTGCTGACAGTCGCTGCTCCTGTCCTGACGTCTCGGGCTGCAGCGGTGGAAGCTGACTGCGAGTGGAGCCAATAATCTTCAATCTCAAAGCTGTTACAGCAGCCACTGGTCCAAACTGGAACAATCCAGTGATTAAACTGGAACAATCCAGTAATTAACCCCAGCCCCTTCCTCTTAGTCCTGAATCGCAGCAAAATTAAAAACTAATATCAAACGATAAGTAAAACGTTCGCTCTATATGGAAGTGAGTAGTTCAAGTTGTGTTTATTTGTCATATGCAGGTTAACACAAGGTCAACACAAGGTCAACAGATGAGAAGAACCGATTTGACTCGCTAAAAGAACAAACAAACAAGAAATACTAAAGTATGCAATAAGGCTACAAAATAAAGTAGGGGTGCACTGATAAATCGGCCCTGATTTCCTTCATTTTGGGAAATCGGCTGATACTTGCATGAGAAACTGATTTTACCAGATTTATTTTTTCTTTGCTTGTTTGTTTGAACAACAGTTGTCTAAACTTCATTTATATTTCAGAACACGACATCGTGGCCAGTTAAAACAAGTTTGTATTGTTTCTAGAATGTTGTTCAAGGTGTGTTTTTCAATAAAGTAATGCTGGAAAATGGAAGGTGCATTGAGACCTTATAACACCAGTGACGGTGTCGCTTTTAAAACAAAATCGGAATCGGCAGCTCTTTTTAGAAATTGGGGATCGGCCAGAAAACTGCAGTCGGTGCACCCATAAAATAAAGTCCCAAAAAGTGATAAAGTAATTAAAAAAATTTACAAGGTCCTGAAGAGAAAGTCAAGTCAAGTCAACTTTATTTCTAGAGCACAGTTAAAACAGATAAACTGTTATCAAGGTGCTTAATGGTAAAAAATGAAAAAAAAAAAATAATAATAATAATAGAAAATGGTAAACAACAACAACAACAACATGGTAGACAGAGGGAGCAGATATGATAAGAAATTTTCTTCTGCTTCCTTTCATTTTATTTATTTATTTATTTATTTATTTGGAAATTGTATTTGTGTTTTTATTGGAAATTAAATGAAATAAATAAACAAATAAATAAATAAATAAATTTTAACGGTGCAATTAGGATGAATTTGTATTTCACAGATAGTAATATAAGATAAAATATATATATATATATATATATATATATATATATATATTGCACATATCGTAACTTTTACTACACAGGTTGTGTGACAGGTTATTGCACAGGTAGTGACGCTGAGGTTGAATTATGATGGTAAGGTAGATACATAGAGACTTTATCATGCATCATACATGATACAGCCACATTATGCAGCAGCAATAAATAATAAACATATTAGCTGTCACAGATGTGGCTTGGTGCAAAGTTATTGCCAGTTGTTCAGTGTTATTTATCAGTAGTTCAGTAATCTGACAGCTTGTGGATAATATCTGGCCTTCAGTCTTTTCGTGCGCGATGGCAGACTCCTGTATCGTCTGTCTGAGGGTGGTACATGGAAGAGTCCTTGTGCTGGGTGTTTGTGGTCCTTAATGATGCTGCGTGCTTTACGCAGACATCGACTGTGGTACAGGTAGATGTCCTGGATGATGTGGAGACAACTACCAGTGATGTCCTCTGCTGTTTGCACCAGCCTCTGTAGAGCTTTCTGACTGGTGCAGTTCCACTACCGTCCTGTGATGCAGCCTGTCAGTGGTGCACCTATAAAAGTTGGTGAGGATGCTGCTGGTGTTTGTACCAAACTTCTTTAGTCTTCTTAGGCAGTAGAGTCTTTGTCAGGCTGTCTTGACCACAGTGTCTGTAAAGTCCAGGACAGATCCTCAGTGATGTGAACGCAGAGGAACTTGAAGCTGCTGACCTGCTCCACCTCAGCGTTGTTTGTGCAGATGGTGGAGTGCTGACCTCCACGCTGTTTCCTGAAGTTCACAATCATCTCCTTCATTTTGCTGACATTCAGAGAGAGGCTATTTTGCTGACACCAGCTGGTCAGTGATTTCCAAGATGGGCCTCATCAGTAGCCATAAAATACAACTTGAACTTTAATTGTTGGGATGTTTGGAGGCAACTGATACTAATTACAGAAGACCAGAAAGAAACTTTTACAGGAAATTTAATTTTAAAGACACTTTGTTCTCAGTTTTCAGGAGGTCTTGTGATAAGATGATATAATTTTGAATCGTAAAGTTTCTGTTCTGCTGTTTTGTGTGTTCAGTTCTGGGAGGTGATCAGTGATGAGCACGGCATCGACCCAACAGGAACCTACCATGGAGACAGCGACCTGCAGCTGGACCGGATCAGTGTGTACTACAATGAAGCCACAGGTGAGTTCATCATGACTTGATGATTGAAACTCTGAAATATGAGTTTAACTTGATGAACATTCAGCTTCCTTGTGGAGAAAGCCACCCCCTGCAGCAGAACAGACCTGAATGAGCAACATTCAGCAGAAGTGAACATAAATAAATAAATGTCAGCCTCAGGTGTAAAAACTAATTATATTTTAGGAAGGTAGGATACTGTACTTTAATGCCTCAGCTGCTCACACAAGTAATAAAGTTACCTTAAAGAGCCCCACACATTTTTCTACATAAAGTGCAATGCATGCATAGATATCTCCATCATCATATTTTTAGCTCAAGTAGAGTAAAACTGAATATATTTAGTTAATTTTGTGGATTTTATATTATATATTTAATTTTATTGCTTGTTTAAATTTTGTGTATTATTTACATGTAAAACAGTTAAATGTGTCTTACAGTTAAACTTTGCATTGAGATAGCTGCATTTATATTCCCCTGAGTTTTCTTCTTGCATCTATTTTCATATTAAATTCTTAATTTTGTATTGTGCTCTTTTCCTAAATTTGAGTGTTTGGCTCCACCTCGTGGCCACTTTTGATATTACATACAGATGAAAGGGCGTTTTAATTGTCGTTACATAATTTTAAAAACATGCAGGTTTTTTTTTTTCTTCCAGTAAAGGGTTTAATGTTTTTGCCATGTGTTTATCTTATAAGCAAACATTTTCTTTTCATAACATAATTGATTAAAAGTCATTTGAACAAATAACAGACCAGCTGTAATTCCTGTATGTACCAGTAATCAAATCCTGACTTGCCAACAGATATGTGCTTTTGCTTTTTCTGTTCTTGTTTGTGATTTCAGGTGATAAACTTTGTAAAATATAAAGTTGCTGTTGCATAATTTGATGTTATTTTGTTTGTTTGCTTGCAGGAGGGAAGTATGTTCCCAGAGCCATCCTTGTTGATCTGGAACCAGGCACCATGGACTCTGTTCGCTCTGGACCCTTTGGACAAATCTTCAGACCAGACAACTTTGTGTTTGGTAAGAGCAGAATACCGTACTGTGAGGAGGATTTTTAATAAATCAACAAATACCGGTAATAATAATAATAGTAATGCTTCCTCCAAATAATCTAAAGTATACTTTTTCTAATAAACCTTGCAAGGATTTGGGCTACAATTAAAAGATCTCATTTAGCTTTTTTTATTTTTATTTTATTCTATAAAATTATCTCAACATGCTGTCCTAGATCTGATCATAAAAATGTCCATAGACTCAACTTTTGTCTCAGAAAAATTTTCTTCGTTGACTTATTTAGATCTTTCTCCGTTTGTAAAGTAGATAATCATTAATTAAGCTTGAATGAAATCTCTTTTAATTAATATTCTCAGGTCAGAGCGGAGCTGGAAACAACTGGGCCAAAGGTCACTACACGGAAGGGGCGGAGCTTGTGGACTCGGTCCTGGACGTGGTCAGGAAGGAGGCGGAGAGCTGCGAGTGTCTGCAGGGTTTCCAGTTCACGCACTCCCTGGGGGGAGGCACCGGCTCGGGGATGGGGACGCTGCTCATCAGCAAGATCCGAGAGGAATACCCCGACCGCATCATGAACACCTTCAGCGTGGTCCCCTCCCCAAAGGTAACACAACAACAACAACAACATCGACTCTCCTGTACGACCCCAGTGTCAGGACTTTTTATAGATTCAACCGAAGAAATAGGAACAAACTGTCTTTGTGGCAACTTTAGGTAAAAATCAATCTTTTATTTAAAAAGCGCTTTCCAGCACACAAAAGGTGCACGAAGTGCTGCACAATACAAAACTTAAAACAAATAATAAAAAATACAAAATGCCAGATGGCCACTAGGTATGAAAAGCCTGCCTGAATAAAAAGGTTTTAAGATAAGATTTAAAAAGGTCCAAGTAAAACAATTTTTAAAAATCCATCTCTTTAGAAGCGAAATATAAAGGAAGTGGAGCGGATCAAGACTTTTGCACGGCTCTGTAACTCGTTCTGATGTTCTTCTGGGTTCCAGGTGTCGGATACCGTGGTGGAGCCGTACAACGCCACCCTCTCCGTCCACCAGCTGGTGGAAAACACCGACGAGACGTACTGCATCGATAACGAAGCTCTTTACGACATCTGCTTCCGCACGCTCAAACTGACCACACCCACCTACGGAGACCTGAACCACCTGGTGTCGGCCATCATAAGTGGCGTCACCACCTGCCTGCGTTTCCCCGGGCAGCTGAACGCCGACCTGAGGAAGCTGGCCATCAACATGTGCCCTTCCCTCGCCTGCACTTCTTCATGCCGGGCTTCACCCCCCTGACAAGCCGGGGCAGCCAGCAGTACCGCGCCCTGACCGTGCCCGAGCTCACCCAGCGGGTGTTCGATGCCAAAAACATGATGGCGGCGTGCGACCCCGGCCACGGCCGCTACCTGACAGTGGCCGCCGTGTTCCGAGGCCGCATGTCCATGAAGGAGGTGGACGAGCAGATGCTGAACGTGCAGAACAAGAACAGCAGCTACTTCGTGGAGTGGATCCCCAACAACGTGAAGACGGCCGTCTGCGACATCCCACCGCGCGGCCTCAAGACAGCTGTCACCTTCATCAGAAACAGCACGGCCATCCAGGAGCTTTTCAAATGCATCTCGGAGCAGTTCACCGCCACGTTCCGCCGCAAAGCCTTCCTGCACTGGTACACGGGCGAGGGCATGGACGAGATGGAGTTCACCGAGGCCGAGAGCAACATGAACGACCTGGTGTCCGAGTACCAGCAGTACCAGGAGGCCACGGCCGAGGAGGAGGGCGAGTTCGACGAGGAGGCGGAGGAGGACGCTTGAAGGACGGCCCATCAGAAAGAGACGAGCCAAGAACCAAAACTATGAGTTTAAAAGTTAAAATGAAGGAATGCAAAATACAAACACCAAATTCATGTGCCAAGATTTAGATGTTTCACTTGTTTTGATCAGTTTTCGTTCTCTGATCTGTTAAACATCAAAACCTTCTCAGATGATCTCATTTTCTGACGTGGCGTTACCTCCTCTGAGAAACAGATTGATCAGAAACAAACGAGAGTTTCAGAATCAGGTTAATTCACGAGGAAACGTTGAGCGACGATGTGCGTTCGGATTAAATGTTTAATCTCATCCGCGTTCAGATTATTTTTATTAATTTAATCATTGCAGACTTTTTGTTGTCAACTGTTTACTGTTAAATCTCAGCTGCTGTTTACAGTTTTTCTCTTTTAATTTATTTACAAGAACCAAACGTTTCATCCATACTCTATATTTTTTACTTTCCTGACTAAGTGAACGTTTCATGATTCTGGTAAAAGTTTAGTCTCTGAGCCGCCTCGTTGTTGAAACCTGTTGGTTTAGGATCCTGTTGACTGAAGAGAAACATTTGGGAGAAATAAAAAGCATTTGGTTGGAAAACGCTTCTTGTTCGGTCATCGTTATTAATAATTAGCTTTTATTGTTTGCGAACGCTTCGAGAAGCCATTAGTCTAATGACGATAACAACAGATGTGGTCGAGATCCATTAAAAGTTTTCTTTTTACAGCTTCAGCACAAGTTTCTTCTCATGACTCATCTGTTTATCGTTTATTATCGAGTCCGTGTGACGAGAAAATGTAGCTGCTGCTTTTATGAATCTGACATTTAATATAAACATGCTTAAACACATTATTTTACAAAAACTTTCCATAAAATGATTAATTTTTTTTGCCTCATCTGTTTTTAAATCAGTCCAGAAAGTCGGACAAAGTGTTTTAAAGTAGAAATTTTAAATTGGATCAATACTTTATCAATCACAAAAGACAAAAATCAATGCTTAAGAAATTACATTTATTGAATTTATCCACTAGAACTTTATTGATCCCCCAGGAAATTGTTGCCAGTTTCAGTTTTTATATTAACGCAGCACACGATGCATTCAGGAGCTGAGAATAGTTTGAAATTGTTGCTTATTTTACAAATATTTGATATGTTAAAACACTTGAATGCTATTTTTTTCTAATAAACTGGCAGGTGGACTGTTGCATTGTGGAAATAAATTTGTCAAAGTGTTTCACCTTCAAAACAAACATCAGCTGAGAGGTAAATATGATTAATTTATTCTTTATTATCCCGTTAACTGAGCCAGCACCTCTGATCTGCAACATTTTTCTTTCTAAGTTGTTTTATCAATACAGTGACAGAACTACAAACTTAAATCAGACGTCAGATTAAATACACGTCTGTTAATCAATATGAAATCCCTGCAGTTTATGTTCATCAATATTCATCTAATAAATAAACAAACGGCTCTGAGGTGAGTTGATGCACGAGATCAGACGTTTGAGGTTTTGAGCTGAAGGATGGTGAAGAGCTGCACGTTAAACAATAAACAAAAACAAATTAATATTTCGTAATATTCTGAGCATTCCTTTATCTTTTAAACACAAAAATATGAACTTAAACAAAACTAGATATTTTTTTTTCTGTAAGACTGATGAAGCTCAGCGGTTAAAACTAAACAAGCAGAATGTTAGAAAAAAAGCTCAGATGCAAAATGTTAGCTAAAAGCCAAAGTTAGCAAAATGCTAGCTAAAAGCTAAGTATAGCAAAATAATAGCTAGAAGCTAAAAGCAACAAAAGGCTAGCAATAGGCTAAATGTAGCAGAACAGTAGCTAAAAGAAGCAAAAATAGCAAGAAGCTGAGAGTTGTTAAAGGTTAAATAGCTAAAAGTACCAGAATAGCAGCTAAAAATTTCAACAGACTAAAAGTTGAAAATGGCTAAATGGTAGCTGAAAGAGAAATGCTAAATGATAGCTAAAGTCTAAATGTAGAAAACAAAATAAACACCACAACATTAAAAGTTTCACTGCTGAGCACAAAACTAAACATTTGCAGGATGATACCTAAATCCTAAAAGTAACTAATTAAGGCTAGCTATAAGTAGCAGAACAGTAGCTAAAAGTAGCAAAGAGCAAGCTTAAAATTAAAAGTGGAGCACCAGTGGCTAAAAGCTAAAATTAGTAGAATGCTAATTAGCTAAATGCTAAAAATAGCAGAACAGTAGCTACAAACTGAAAGTAGCAGAACAGCAGCAAAGTGCAAGCTTAAAATTAAAACTGGAGGATCAGTATCTAAAAGGAATAGAACAGCAACTAACTAAAATTAACACAACAGTAGCTAAAAGTAGCCAAAAGCTATCAAAAAATTAAAAGTGCAGGGGCCAATAGCTAAAAGCTAAAATTAGTAAAAAGCTAATTAGCTAAAAGCTAAAGTAGCAGAACAGTAGCTAAACTCTAAAAGTAGCAAAAAGCAAGCTTAAAATTAAAACTGGAGGACCAGTAGCTAAAAGCTAAAAATTAGCAGGATGCTAATTAGCTAAAAGCAGCAGAACAGTAGCTAAAAGCTACAAGTAGCACAACAGCTGCTAAAATTATTGTCTCAAGTCTCATTATTGGAAATCAATGAAATGAATGAATGAATAAATAAATAAATAAATAAATAAATAAAAAATAAATAAAATCAGGATAAGAAGACAACAGATTGTGAAACAGATCTAAAGAGAACATTGATGTTTTAAGAACTGAACAGATCTGTATGAATTTCTGTGCATGGGGGGATTATTTGTAGCCTAAATAAAGTTAAATATTTGAAAATTGATTTACAAATTAAAAGTCACAGCACTGCTCTCCTGAATGAGCTGAATGTTTTCATGAACTGCTGAAACAGAACCAGGAAAGACAAACTGTAAAAGTCCATCTGGTTCAGAGGATCTGGTCCTGCAGCTTCTTGTGGCTCCGAGCCAGACCCGACGCTTTTTTCCGAAGTTTTCCGATCGGAGCCGAACTCAGCCTCCTCACACCCGACATCCACCGAAGTCTTCATCTTCTCGGGATCTTCCTCGCGCTGAAGTCTGCTGGTGGTGGGAGGAGGAGAGATCATTAAATAATTGTATAAAGCAGCGGTTAGCACCTCCCTGTCCTCTGGTTCTGGTCTCGAGCTTCAAAAGGTAAATTTATACATTTTCTTAACGAGCTGCTCTCGGCGCACAGGGAGGCAGTGGGTTAAATCCTGCAGCTTTTCTTTGCTGGTTTTGGGTATTTGCCGGTTCTGGGCGTGGAACCCGCGTGGGAATTTTCACACACGCAAAATGAGACAATTAGGGGTTAAAAACCAGAAATAAAACTTTAAATTTAACTAAAAATATCAGTATTTGAGAACAATGAAGCAGGAATCCCCACGCTGCTCACACAAGGGGTTAATGTCAGTTAAATCTGTAAAAATACTCATTTATTTCAGTTAAATGCATTTAAATCAATAGCCTTAAAGCATGATGTCAGATGTGCACGTTTTATCTCCAGGGGTGGATCTTCGTGTATATAC
>JARVGS010000736.1:29004118-29019165 GCA_031762315.1 Hypsolebias antenori
CCTGTGTACATAATCTCGTTTCATCACATGTACCACATGTGGTGCGAATGACAATAAAGAATCTCTGACTCTGACTCAGAACATCTGGAAACCTACAGGAGTAAACATCTTCAAACTGTTCGATAGAGTCCAAGCTAACAATTTTTAGTTTTGATGTTGCAGATTGCACCTTTAAGACAAGGAGGATGTTTTAGTCCAGCCGATCAGCAGACTGAAGGGCTCAGGAGGATAATTACCACCTGGAAGAAGGTGTGGGAGGATGAAGCTGCAGGAGCAGAGGAGATAAGGAAGATGAGAGAGTGTAACAGGAGGAGGGAGACATGATGCTTTCACTGCTGCTGCTTGTGAGGAAGAGGAGAGAAGCTTTTAAACTCGTCGTTCAGGGAGGAGTGATGGCTCAAGCAGAAAGATGTGACCTCCTCGCCTCGAGGAGACATCTGGACAGCTGTCAACTCTGTCCCGTCATCTGTTCTAACAGGACCACAACCCTGTTTACACAGGTGGACTTCCTGAGATGACAGCACGTGCAGCTTTGTGTTTTTAAAATATGTATCTGTAGAAATGATGTTTATTTAGTGTAATACATCCATAATTCAGCATCATTTAAAAATAAATACATACAAAAAGCATCAGCTCTTCATGTTCACTTCATCTTGTCTCTCTGAACTTCCTGCTGATTCAGTTCTTTAAGCTGATTTTCTCTGAATATCACATTTATTAGTATTTTAAACACGCGCACATTTCTATAACCAGCTCTCATTTTCTCATCAAACATAAAGTTCTGCTGAAGTTCAACTTCAACAAGAAATCATCTATGACTCTAAAGGACAATAAATGTATTCTAACTTTCTTCTCGAGACATAAATCAGCAGAGAATGTGAGGAGTTCTGTTTCCTGCTGGTGGATGGAGAACATCGTGAGTTAATGCGACTTTTCAGAAAATGGATTTAAAAACAGTGTCGTCTCCTCTGAGGAAGTAAAATGCTGCATAATGTAGTGTTTTATTTCCACACTTTGATTCTTTAACACCTGAAGCACCTTTAAAAAAACTGTCCAGAATTACAGCTAACATGAAAAATAATAAAAATAAAAGTTTCTATAAACACTGTGCTCCATCAAACATTAAGAACAAACAGATTCAAACATTATACTTTAACATTTTCAGCTGAAGCAAATCTTTGACGTTAAAAACAGGAAGAACCTGAGCTGAGAAATTAAATTAAATTATAAAATAATCTTCTGTTTGAGAAGAATGGATATTTGGCTTTAGGTTGTTTTGGTTCACAACTTGTATTTTCTTGGATCAGTTTTTATTTTCCAATAAATGTAATAAAATAATCAGATCTTTTCATGAGGAAACTTCACAGCTGTCTTTTTGAGTCTCTTGAACTTTATTATTTAATTACCTCAACCCAGACCAGAAAGGTCAAAGACCCTCATGTCTGCTGGCTCGTGTGTATCTCACCACACACACGGACATTTTAAATCTTATCTTAAATGTCTTTAACTGCAGCGTATGCAGCGTGTGACCCTGTGCTCTGCGTGGAGGAAGTTTAGTCTCTGAAGGAGACAAAAAGCTGCCGTCAGCTCCTCATAAAATGTTTTTGCCCCCGCTCGCCTCCAAGACATTTCATTTCCCCACCCCGGTTTAATAACGTGACATAAAGCACCATAGATTTTCCTGCCGCAGAGTGTTGGCAGCATTAAAGCTGTAAACTTTTGCACAAATTGAACCTGACATTAATGCTTCTGCAGCACTAACGGCCTTTTTCATTTAAACCCAATTAAACCACAAAACCCAGCGTTATGCAACTTCATTAATATCCCATGAAACAGAACTATTCTGCTGGTTTTGGATCTTTATGATGCTAAAAAAATGTTTATTTGTTGCTAATTGTTTGTTTTTTGCAGAGAAAGCAGATCAAGATGAAAGTAGCTGCAGTTCTTAGCGTCGTGTTCTGCTCCGGTAAGCACAAAAATAATCAGTCATTTGGGAGAAAGTTCTGATGAATAAATAATTAAAACTTTAATTGTCTGTAAAACATCTCCAGAAAATCTAAATTATGTTTTAATGTCCTTTTGTTTGATTTCTTATAAATAGATGTAATCAGCCTTTTTTTAGATGTTATTTACATTTCAAATGTTTTTATCCTTTCTGGGAAAGTTTAAACTTAATCATTTTTTAAATTTATATTTCCTCACAGTTGTGTCAGCGTCTTTGAAAGGTAAAAATGCTCACTGGATCCTAATTCACCTGTAAAAATTGTTCTAATTTAGAAAATTAATAAATTATATTTTCTTTCCAGTGAAAACGGAGAGCAGGACGGCCTTCTTCGGCGAGGACGTTCACGTGGACATCTTGTCCCAGAACCAGTCTGAGGTGGTGTTCAGGCCCAGGACCAACCGGACCTACGAGGTGCCGCTGCTGCGGGCGGGGCGGCTGACCAACCGGGCCAAGGCTGACCTCAACGCTCTGGGCGACCTGGTGCTGAAGGACGTGCAGGAGGAAGACGAGGGTCTGTACCTCATCAGAGACGGCAGGAACTCCAGCAGACAGCTCGTCCTCACCGTCAGGGGTGGGTGTCCTGCTGCAGACCATTCAGGGAGGAAAACATCTTCAAGTTTAATCTTTAATGTTCTCATAAACTTTTAATTCCGTCAAACGTACACTGAACATGCAGGTGCACTTTCTGGTAGTTCAAAACTCTCCTGTCAACATTAAAACAGTACCAAACTGTACTTTTACAGTTTTTAATGGCACTTTGACGATTCTAAAACAAACAATTCATTGGTAAATTAGAACAGAACTGTGGAAGAATAAAGATGTTAATCTTTATTCTTGATATAATGAACAATGGATCTGACCAGCGCCGTGAATTTACTTTCTGTAGATCGTCCGACAGTCGAGCAGCTCAGACAAAAACACACACAAAAAAGTATTGTCACAAAATAAGCATTCAATAATTTTGTTTAATGATCAAATAAATATTACATTTGGTCTTTTAGCTCAAATAAACACACAATAATATATTTTTGGCCTTATTTTAATTTGAAATGTTATTTCGAAGAATCATAAAACTTTATTTAAACTGGCTTTCGTTCCAAATATCGTGATTCTGCTGATTTAAGGTTGAAATGAGTGCAGGCAGACACTGGAGACTGAATTAAAAAAGTAAATAATTTATTTAAACAACACAAAACAAAAGCTTACAGCAAAACTTAGTTATAGACGACAAGGAGGGAGACAGAACATGACGCCTTAAAGGACAATGTACTGACAAAGGAGGGACACAGAGACACTGACTCAATGGGATTAAGGTTGAATGACTTTATACAGACACTAACGAGACAGAATGACAAACACCTGGAGTAGTTAGAGTTCGACACAGGTGAGACACAGGTGAGACAGGAGCTGCACCACGAGGAGGGGGAACACTGGGGGGTGCAAGAAACATGAGGATACAGAGAAGACAGGACCAAACCCAGAAACCTCAAAACAAAATGACAGAAAGTTTAATCACTCACATTTGACCTTCAGATTTGACCTTTTATCTTACTGCAGATTTATGTTTTGCAGATAAAAGTTTATTATTAACTATTTTTTTACTGTTTTTTTAACAGTAAAAAAAATAGTTAAAGACAGCTAAAGTCAGATGATTAAAAATAGTTAAAGACAGCAGCTAAAGTCTTATATTTAAACTTTCTTTTATTCAACATTTTTTTGGTCCTTATATTTTTTAATTATCCGTTTTTAATTGAAACGCTTGTTTGTATTTTTACTGTTTGCATGTTTTATTGTGAAGCTCTTATCTGAGCAGTAAATAAATAAACTTTGTTTGTGCTGACGACCGTCAGACTGTGCGTTGGAGCAGGTGGTGAAATATGGAGAAACGTACAACATCCACCTGAACCACATCGAGGGACCCATCACCCTGGAGTTCAGGTAAAAATCATAAAAACTGAGTGTTTTTTCACAGAAACGAACGCTGCTGCTCTGTTTGGCATCAGATCCGAAACAAAATGTTCTGTGGGCTGAAGAAGGAGCCCAGAGGTCCGTTTTTACCTTGAGTTTCTGGATTCCAGTTCCAGTCTGGTTAGAGTCAATCAGACCGACCTGTCCGAGGCCCCGATCGTGGTTCTGTACAACGGGTCCACGGTGCAGGGGGAGGACTACGTGGGGCGCCTCAGGGTGTCGGAGAGGCAGATCTCTCTGCACTCGGTCAGGATGACGGATGAAGGAAGCTTCACCGTGTTGGACAGAGACGGACACACCAGGATGAGGAACTGCCTGAACGTCAGAGGTGAGGCGACGATCTGGGCTGCAGAACCTGATCTGCTCATCAGAACATCTGATCTGCTCATCAGAACATTGATCTGATCTTCAGAACGTTTGATCTGATCATTTGATCTGATCATCAGAACATCTGATCTGATCATCAGAACATTTGATCTGATCATCAGAACATCTGATCTGCTCATCAACACATTGATCTGCTCATCAGAACATTTGATCTGCTCATCAGAACATTTGATCTGATCATCAAAACATCTAATCTGATCATCAGAACATTGATCTGATCTTCAGAACATCTGATCTGCTCATCAGAACATTGATCTGCTCATCAGAACATCTGATCTGCTTATCAGAACACTGAATCTGATCATCAGAACATCTGATCTGCTCATCAGAACATTGATCTGCTCATCAGAACATCTGATCTGATCATCAGAACATTGAATCTGATCATCAGAACATTTGATCTGCTCATCAGAACATTGATCTGATCTTCAGAACATTTGATCTGATCATCAGAACATTTGATATGATCATCAGAACATCTGATCTGATCATCAGAACATTTTTTTGGTTTATATTAAAAGGTGTTTATTGATAGTGTCATGTGACCTGGATGATTTAATATATTTTCCGTCTGGCCCCTCAGAAGTGTTCAATTTTATTTGTGTGGATGACCTTCAGCCAAATCAAATTTTGGACAGATTCACACAAATGATGACTCATTCAATCACAACTCAGCCTCTTGGGAATCGGGCAGCTTTTAGTTTAATTTGTAGAAAACACATTAGGCATCAAATGTCCAGTTCTTTGTCAGAGGAGCTCAGCGTCTCTGTTGAGACAAAGGGACTCACTGAAAGGATAATCACTGTGTGAGGGTTTAGTCTAAAATAACAAGTTACATTCCATTAATTCTCTACTGGGAATGCCATTATTATAATATACAGTACATGCAGGATGAGACTGAAACATTGTGTTGTTGTTGTTTTACCTCCGTTGGACAAAGCAACACAATCATCTCATTTCCCACATGATGCTGGAACCTTCAGATGGTTCTAGATGCTCAAAGATCATTTCTGTGCATCGTTCTGCACCAGTATCTCCATGTTGACTTACATCATAAACTGCTAGCTTCATCTCTGTATTAAAGAACCTCCTGCAGAAAACCATCTGTCTGTCTCTTCTCTTCTAGACCACCAGAAGTTTCTGCAGCTTTCCTACGGAGAGAACCTGAAGATGAAACTCTTCCTGGATTACACCAACCTGAACATCGTCTACAGGCCCAAATCAGACAGCCAGGACCGGGTCGTCGTGGACCAGGGGGTTCTGGTCTCACCTCTGGACCCTCAGCTGGAGGGCAGGCTGACTGTGGAGGGGTCAGAACTCACCATGAAGCAGGTCCAAACGGCCGACGTGGGGGTCTTCAGAATGACGGACCTGGCTGGGTTTCCTGTGGCTCATGTCTACATAAACGTAGAGCGTAAGAATCATGCTGTTTTTATTTATTTATTACAATATTACTTAACTTGATTCCTTTTAAGCAAACAAAGACTTTTAGTTTTTATTTACTGTAAAACTTTTCAGTTTAACGGCAGTAAAAGCTATTTTTTTAATTGTTTTTAGTTCAGAGACAGACAAATTAAAGGTTTTACAGTCCAACACGACGATAACTAGAATTAAAACAGAAATAATTTTAGTATTTCCCTCAGAGCTGTTCGGAGTTCCTTTTAGAATCTGTTTTCCAGAAAAATGGTGGTCTTTAATCTGAACATGCTTCTGTGTCTGTGTCCTTCTATCAGCTAACAGATTCTAATATTCTGCTCTCAGGGACATCACAGGTATAAATGGTAAAAACTAGACTTCACAGGTTCAGAGGTTATGAGTTTACAAAGACTGAACCAAACAGTTTATTTCATAATTCCTTGTTATTTTGTCATTTCACAAACTCTCCTCTCCTGTCTTTTTTTTTTTTTAAACATCTTCCTCTGATCGCAGCCTCATCATGCAGATTTTAAAACAGGATTTTAGAGATAGAAACACAGGTGTAAAAGTCATGTGACTGTCAGGTGTTGAAATCTCACCTCCTTATGGAGCTTCAGCAGTAAAATATTTAAACTTTGTTTTATTACAAACAAAACCGAAGAATTTACATTTCCTGCAAATATGCAAAATGAATGCTGAGTGCTGAACGACTTTACTGAAAGTTGCTAAATGAAAATGAATACCCGCTAAAAGCCAAAAGTAGCACCATGCTAGTTAAAGACTAAGAGTAGCACAAAGCTAGCTAATATCAAAAAGTAAAGAAAAGCTAAAAAATATCAAAACAATAGCTAAAAGTAATGAAATGCTTTGCATCCTTTCGGCTTGTTCCAGAATCAGGTTGCGGGGACAGTAGCAAAAAGCTATGAGTAACAGCAGGCAAGCAAGTAGTAAAATGGTAGCTAAAAGCTAAAAGTAGCAAAAGGGAAGCTAAAAGCTAAAAGTAGTAAAAGGGTAGCTAAAAGCTAAAAGTAGCAATAGCAAAGGGGTAGTTAAAAGCTAAAAGTAGCAAAAGGGTAGCTAAAAGCTAAAAGTAGTAAAAGGGTAGCTAAAAGTAGCAAAAGGCTAGATATAAGCTAAAAGTAACAAAATGTCTGCAAAATGTATCAAAGGCTAGCTAAAGGTATTAAAAGCTATCTAAAAATAGCAAAAGTCTATATATAAGCTAAATATAATAAAAGGCTAGCTAAAAGTATCAAAGGCTAGATAAAAGTAGCTTAAGGCTAGCTAAAAAGAGCAAAAGGGTAGCTAAAATTATCAAAGGCTAGCTTATGTACAGCACTTTGGTTGGCCTTGTCGCTATTTTAAGTGCTCTATAAATAAAATGATATGGTAAAATGGCATAAGGACACACATACACTGTAGAGCCAGTAGCCGAAGAAGATTAAGAAGAAGAAGAGAACATTTTTGGGGATGGATTTAAGAGACCTTAATGAATTGACATGATGAAAATATGCTTAAATAATGGTTCATATTTTAAGAAGTATAAAAAAAAAAAAACAGAAGTCACATCACCTATACCCTGAGTGAGCTGAATGTGTTGATATGGGAACAGCTAAAACACACAAAGTGTTCAGAAGTTGTTTGACTGCAAAGTGCACGTGAAAAATAAAAACAGGAAAACAACCGTGCTAATGCTGACTCAGCGTTCACACTAATGAATCAGCATCTTTCATGTTTGTGCCTGAACGGTCTTGTTGAATTTTGCATCAGGTTCCAGTTGAATAAACAACACGATGGATCAGATTTAAAACGTCCACGCTGCATTTTGACTGAAAACCTTTCATTCAGATGTTTAAAGTCTTATTTAGATCAGCTGTGTCAGTGAAAAGACTAAAACAGGACGTGTCCTGTGTTCATTCCAGCTGTGAAGCATCATCGTTACAGTGAAGACTCGTTGTTTCTGCTTGTTTCTCGTGTTCGCAGCGTACAAGCTGCCGCCGCTGGCCGCTGCCGTCCTGTCCCTGCTGAGCCTCATCGCCTTCATGCTGCTGGTCTGCCTGCTGTCCTGTCTCTATAAAATTCACAAGAGAAACGAGAAGAGCAAGAAGCTGATGCTCATCGCTCAGCAGGCCGGCAAGGGAGACGGCGAGGCCTTCAGACAGGTAACAGCCAGCTGCATTCTTATTCTGGGATGGAGGGAAATAAGACACGACTCTGAGTGTTTGTGGAGCTCGTTGTCCAGTTAGAGCGAGGCGGGTCACAGACTGATGGGGCGGGAGAAGACTCTGCTCCTGCCGTGGCACTTCCTGTTTGACGAGTCAAACATATCATGATCAGCAGGTCTGAAGAGGAGCCAGGAGAACATCACTCCGTGTTTTTTAATCATCATCTCACCTCCAGAATGACTCGCACTGAACAGAGACGGGGAAAAACCAGAGAACTTCATCCGAGTGTTGTTTTGGCTCAGTAATCACTCAGGACCAGCAAATGTAATCTTTCATCCAAAGCACACCGTCACTTTTCATAAAGTCCTCAGGTTTCAGTTTCACAAACTGCAGTAATCTGATCAACTACACGAGAACATAAAATCATGACTCGCTCCACGCTGCGTCTGATTGGCTAATAGATCAGGTGACGCACGACTCATGAGGAACAATGATTGGCACATTTAACAATATAGTCAACTGCCCAAAAAAATGCTGTACGAAGTATAAACTTTGAACTAATAATGATAAAATTATCAATAAACGTGATCTGACATTACCAATAATGCAAAATTAAATAGAATAAACTGAGTTTGGACAATTAAAAACTTTCATATTTAACCTAAAAGGGGCAAAAAATGAGAATAAATGCATTTTCACCTTTGATTTGATGTAAGTAAATCCCTTATAGGCTGTTCCACAGATCTGGAACTTCATCACAGCTGTTTATTATTTATTTATCTGGATTTAGAAATATTCCTGGACATCAGCTGTGTGATGGTGAGGATGTAAAAGTTTAGACAGACGATGTCGAGTCTCTAAATCTGTTTAAAAACTGTCAAACCAGCAGAGCCATGAAACAGTTCCTGAACCTGCAGCTTGTTTCTGCTCTCTGAGTTATGATTACCGGTAAACGAATTAACATGAATTTATTTATTTTTTCCTCCCACCAGAAAACATTTAATTTTCTCGCTGCTCACTTCCTAATTCCTGATTATTATTCTGAACATTCAGATTGAGGGCTTGTTCTTTAAATAATGGCACATAAAAGCCTTTTCAACATCATCAACCTGTTTCTCCTTTTTACAGTTAAATTGTGAATAAAAACAATTATTTCTTTTCATTAATCTCCCGCCTTTTATTCTGGCTGATTAGCTGATTCAGAAGACTTGAGTTTAATCAACCACAAACTGAATTTCATGATTATTTTGAACCATCTATAAAAGAAAAATAATTGAATTTTAAGTTATTTTGTTCTGCTGCAGGGTGTCAGAAGACCATAAAGACTTTATTTTAATAAAACTCTGATGCGTTTAATCTAAGATTAAAGCTTTCTTCTATCAAAACTCCACATTTTGATCTAATTCTGTGTCAGAGGGAGCTTATCTGCAAAGGTTTATTTCATTTTAAGTGTCGGTTGAAGAAGCGGCTCCTCCTGCATCCTTCACACTAAACGTTCCTTCAGAATAATTAAATCTGCAGACACCGACTCTTCAGGCAGGAGCTTCGATCACCGCAAACAAAGCAGCCGCAGAAAGAGCGATCGCCTCTCACAGATGATTAGATTCCACCCGTCGTCTGCAGGAACGAAACAAACTCACATTACTGATGGTGCACTTCAGGTCGCAGTCATTCTGGGATCCATTTTTTTAAATAAATGATGCAGAATTTACAAAACACAAGAGCTCTCTCATCATTAAATCCAGCAAGTTTCATCAGACTGAATTGCAAATTATGCATTTATTGAAAGGTAAAAAAAAAATGTTTTGCAGACGTGGAGCAGCCACTGAAAACCACTGACCACCTTTAATTTTGATTTTAAAACATCTAAGAGGAAATATTTTATGTCAAACGTAGGTTCTGACATGATTAAATAAAGTGAATAATAAATGTAGTCGGAGCGTTCAGATGTTTAAAAGTGAGCAGTAAAATCTTTAAATGGATTCAGAAACAGACAGGAAGTCAGAGCAGCTGAATTTATTCTTCATGATTTATATGATGAACTCAAAGTTGAGCTGGACAATGAGTTTTAATATTTAAATCTTCTCCTGTATGCTGTTTAATTAGTTTGGTTGGTTTTTACTCCCTTAATACATTTCTGACTAATTAATGCTTTTTAAATTCTCATTGTGCAGCCTCACTCCTGCACTATGAACTGTTTATCTTAAATTTAATTCATTTTAAACTAAGCTCAGTGATGCCATCAGAAATCTTACTGGTTGAAGTGAAAGTTCAGGCCTCCATCTTGTATTTCCTTCTGTTTGTGTGTTCAACGTGTAATAATTTGACGTAGATGTTGTGAGGCCTTGATGTCTTCTTGGCTAACGCTGTTAAATGTGGGCTGCGTCTCTTTTTCAAACTTTAAGGAGCTTCAAACGGCGCCTCTTCTCGGTGAGAGAACTGTGTTCTGGCCTCCTCTGTTTGCTCCTCTTCCTCCTTCTTTGTACATTTAAAGGATCAAACAAAGTTTCTTGATCAGCGTGTTTTATTGTGTGTGTTAAACCAGCTGGTTGCAGTTTTAATGTGTGTGTGTGTGTGTGTTCAGTATCTTTGAAACAGTTTGAGATAAGCTGAAGTCATTAAAGATATTGAGCACCTAATGACTCCTGCAGAGCCGAGACAAACGGCAGCCGTCAGTGGGGATGATCCAGCAGAGGCTGATTGAAGACCTCATTTGACAAAAAGTCAATAAATTACCTCAAGCAGATCTGGCAAAACAAAGTGCGGGACTCAAACAGAGCCGTCAGGATTCATGTGACGGAGCTGCTGCAGGCGCCATCTTTGATTTACTCCACCAGCGTTCAGGACACAAACACACAAGCAGCAGGGAGGGAGAGAAAAGCAGCAGTAAACATCTAAATGAAGCTCATCAGAGGAGGGTTGATGCAGGTGCAGCACTTTAAAAGTCAACATGTCTGCTTTATTTTATTAAAAACTCAACATTTAACCACTGATATGAGACCAAACTGAATCTTTTACTAGAAAGGAGTTGACCAGATTCTAGCTGAGAGTAACAGTACATTAAAAAAAACAGGCAGAAAGTACCAAGTAGGTACTGAGCACTTACTGGGCACATACCAAGTGTGTACCTGGTGCAAACCAGTCTGGTTATGTAGACACTGGCTAGTTCTATCTTATCTTACTTACCTGGTGTGTACTTGGTATTTAGCAGTACGTACTTGGTTTATATTGGGAGATATCCAGTGTGTACCTGGTGCACTGCAAACATTAATACTCACCAGTATGTTCCAGATTCTTACTGTCAAGTCAAGTCACATTTATTTATATAGCACATTTAAAACAGTAGTTGTTATCAAAGTGCTTAACAAAAAAGATCCATCATCAAATACTATTAATAAGATATTACAGCATCAGCAATAAAAGCGTAAAAAACACGAAATACAGTTAGAAACAATGATATACTAAATCAATACTGGGTAGGTACATGGTACTTACTGGTATGTAGTGGTTGCATTCTGAGTAAATGCTGGTATATACCTTACCAGGTAGGAATACTGGGTACTTACCTGGTGTGTACTTAGTATTTACCAGAATGTACTTGGTTCATATCAGGGAGTTGTACCTGGTGCAAACATGGTACTCACCAGTCTGTACCAGGTACACTTACCTGGTAGGCACTGGGTACTTACCTGGTGTGTACTTGGTATTTACCAGTATGTACTTGGTTTATATCAGGGAGTTGTACCTGGTGCAAACATGGTACTCACCAGTCTGTACCAGGTTCTTACCTGGTAGGCACTGGGTACTTACCTGGTGTGTACTTGATATTTATCAATATGTACTTGGTTTATATCAGGGATACATCCATTGTGTACCTGGTGCAAACATGGTCCTCACCAGTATGTTCCAGATACTTACGGGGTAGGTACATAGCACTTACCGGTATATAATGGGTGTAATTTGGGTAAATGCTGGTAGACCTTTTACCAGGTAGGAATACTGGATACTTACCTGCAATATACTGGGTACTTACAAATACCTGGTGCATGAATGATATTATTTACTGGTATGTACATACAGGATGGGTACCCGGTACAAATAAATGATGTTACTGAGGCCGAGATGGGGTAGAGGTAGGGCAGCCGACTTGGGACCAGAAAGTCCCAGGTTCGACTCCCAGCCATTCCCACAGGTCGTGGTGTCTCTGAGCAAGACGCCCAATCCCTAATTGCTCTCCGGGCGCTCAATACCTGCCCACTGCTCCACCTGGGTGTGTCCCAGGTGTGACCGGTTAAATGCAGAGAACTAATTTCATCATCGTATGGAAACATACGATGACAACATATAGTACTTATACACAACTTATACACTTATACTGGTACTTACTGAGTACATGCCAGGCATTGAACTGGAATAGACTTGGTACTTACCAGGTACTTACCAGGTACTTACCAGGTACTTACCAGGTACATAGATATCTGGTACTGATTATGTAAATGGGTATGCATCTAATGGTAAATTTGTTGTTGATTTTATTGTTCAGCAGCAAATTTATATTGAAGAAAGAAACTTTTTCACCTAATATGATTAAAATTAATTTCCTTTACTGCTGATAAACAACAACAACCTGACAACAAACAAACTTCTGAGCCAGAATAAACATCTTGTTCAAGTAGTTCAGCACACGTTTCTTGTTTCAGTGTGTCGTCATGTGGAATCATGAGGTCCATATTTAGAATAATGTCGTGTGTGTATGTGTGTATGTGTATGTGTGTGTGTGTGTGTGTGATCTTTAGTTTGTTGTTTTGTGGAGAATCAGTGTGTGTGTTGTCATTGTTGTGTTTGTGTTTGTCTCTTTTTTGTGTTAAATGTTCGTTATTTCTAGTTTTTAAGTGTTGCAAAGAAACAAAGTCAACGTAAAAGTCTGTATTGTAAAATATGCTGTTTTAACATTTTACATTAATTATTAGTCGGGAGAAATGAAACAAAATGAACATTAATAAACAGGAGATTGTTGAAACAATAATTCATTTAATTGGAGTATTTGGCTCCAACTGGTTTGTTTTAATCATTGTTTTAATGGACACAGTGATGTTTCCTGACACAATATGTAGGAGGTAATGAAAGCTTTTATTATTCTTTTATTCTTTCTGATTAATAACTCCAAAACACAAAACAAGAAAAAAAAAAATCTCCTCGTAAAATATTCTGCTCAGCAAATATCAATATCCACAATTTTTATTAACTACATCTAGAAGCTCATTTGCATATTTTGTAGTTTATACTTGTTTTTATTTACTTCAAAATTACTCAACTTTATCAACTAAGTTAATAAAAACAAAACGCTTTATTTTAATCCTTTTAAATGTAATATTAAATTTAATTTATTTGTCAAAGCTTTAGATTCACATATGAACATTATCAATTTAAATATTTTAATTTTGTAAATATTTAAGGTTAATTAAAACGAGTTTATATGTGACTTCCTGACCACAGTTTGTGTAAAACGTTAAAGCAGCAGGTTATCTTGTTTTATATGATTTATTGTCCGTCTGTTGTGTGTTTGTGTGTCTTTTGTAAACCTCACAACCTGTGCTTCCACCTCCGTGTTCTGTTGGAGTTTGATGTGTTTTGTATCGATGGTGGAGGTTGAGACGACAGCCGCTGCCCTCGCTCCGGATCGATCTGCTCTTATGGATTTCCTCGTAGATCTGCGAACACAAACGGCTCGTGTGAGAGGAGTCAGCGACCCGGCAGGACTTTACCCCGGAGACAGAAACACGAATCGATCCTTCACCTGACTTTAGATTCACCCCAGTCTTAATAAGAAATATCCTCAGGCTGCAGCAGAAGTGTGTGAATATTCTCTGAAACGTCAGACGCTCACACTCCTCAGGAAGTTTATTAAATAATTAATAATCAGGGTTTAAATGTAACAACTCGTATGTTTAGGGTTACTGTTTTATTCACTTTCTGCAGAGCTACAGTTGTTCTGGCCCAAACCATGACCCTACCACCACCCTGATTCAGCGCTGAAATGCAGATTGTTCTTGAACAAAACTAAATTTTCTTTAAATATTATGACAGTTTTTACGCCCGGAGTGATCAGCATCACTAGCTCCTATACTAAGATGCTCAGAAATCTTCATATATATTTTATATTACCACACTTTCATACGGTTCTGCATTAAAATATTGCATGTTTAATCACATATAATTAAAAATAATTAAAATTTTCTTCCTCTAGTCCACCCACTTACCAGAATCTTTGCAGCAAGGCTTTGAAAGGTTGCAAAATAATGTTATAAAGATAAATGTTTAGTTTCCTGTTTTACTTTCCTTCAGTGAATTTGTTCAGATGAACATTTCTGGACTCGGTTTCCTCTCAACCTCCACTTTAAGCTTAAAGACAAAGAACCTCATCGATGTGTTTCCTGTAGCATCTGTCAGTGGGAGCTGTCTGTGCTGTTAAATGTGATGCATGTGTCTGTCCTTTCCAATGTGGAGACTTGGCTTTGAGTGAAAGCTGAGCTGCTGAGATGTTGCAGGACAACAACAACACGTTCTTTATTTGTTTGTTTGTGTGTGTGTGTTTACAGGTGGTCCACGAGGCTTACAGCAGGTTCACTGAAGAGTCTCTGATGCAGTCGATGAGTGAAAGACCATCAGAGAGCACAGAGGTCACCATTAAGGTACGAGCTGGCTTCAAAAATTACAACCGACTGTCAAAATGTTGCTTTTTCTAAAGACAGGCAGAAGACACACACAGTTTATATCAATTAAAATAACAGAAATAAAGAATTTCCAGTTAAATTAAGGAGCAATGCTCACTGTGTTTAGCTATTTATTAGAGTTTGCAAGGATGGATGGATGGATGGATGATGGATGGATGGATGGATGGATGGATGGATGTACAGATGGATGAATGTACAGATGGATGGATGTGGAGATGGATGGATGGATGGACAGATGGATATACAGATAGATGGATGGATGGATGGATGGATGGATGGATAGATGTACAGATGGATGGATGTACAGATAGATGGATGTGCAGATGGAGTGATGGATGGATGGAGGGACAGATGGATATACAGATGGATGTA
>JARVGS010000736.1:29056096-29071279 GCA_031762315.1 Hypsolebias antenori
TCACAAAAAACATCACAGAAAGGATAGAAGGAAGGATTATAGAAAGGATAGCAGAAAGGATTATAGAAAGGATCACAGAAAGGATTATAGAAAGGATCACATAAAAGATCACAGAAAGGATCCTGGAAAGGATCCCAGAAAGGATCACAAAAACATCACAGAAAGGATAGCAGAAAGGATTATAGAAAGGATCACAAAAAACATCACAGAAAGGATAGAAGGAAGGATTATAGAAAGGATAGCAGAAAGGATTATAGAAAGGATCACAAAAAACATCACAGAAAGGATCACAGAAATGATCCAGGAAAGGATAGCAGAAAGGATTATAGAAAGGATCCCGGAAAGGATCACAAAATATATCCCAGAATGGATCATATAAAGGATCACATACTCTGTTTACATGGACATAAGTAATCAGATTAAACAGCCATTCAGAATAAAAGTGTGTCATCTAAACGTCCCATTTGGATCATTCTTTGTTGATTCAGCTCAATCTGAATGAATTTGTAATCTGAATGAGATGGGTGGTTTATGCTGATTCATAATCTGAACGTTGTGCATGTAAGCACTTAATCTGATCATTTTATTCTGATTGTGAAAAACTGACCTGACTGCACATGTCTACCTCACGTATTTCCACCTGGCTAATGCTAATACGTCGGGGACGCTTAACTGGTCAGCGAGCGACACGACATTTCTACTATAAACTTTGAAAGAGCTCAAAATGACCTGTATCACCTGTAGCTCAGTCAGAGAGCGTCTCCATGTCATTAAAACCTGGTGCGGGTCCATTTTGAGTGCTCAGGTTTGTTCATGTTCATCATGGAAGTAGAACTTCTTCTTCTGTGTTTTTCTAAGGAGAGTTTACCACTCTGTGCACGTCAGTACTTCTGTTCTGAATAAGATAAAAGCTGCATGTAAACGCTCGTCGTGAACATTTTGTGCCCGTGTAAACAATACATCCAGATTATTTAATCTGATTACTTTTCAATCCGATCAAAAGATTTTGTGCATGTAAACATAGCTACTGAAAAGATCACAGAAAGGATCACAGCTCTGAAACAGTCATTTCCAGTCGTGCTCCTCGGGGGCCGCCGTCCTGCAGGTTTTAGATGTTTCTCTGCTTCAACACACCTGATTTAAACAAACGGGTGATCAACAGTCTTCTGTCAAACTTGAAGTCGTTTCAAAGAATAAACTGAGCGATTGTGTTTCCTGCATCAACCGTCCAGATTTTTAACGTCTGTCTCTCCACATCAGTCAGATTGTGCAGGACGTCTTTAGCATCCTGTTTCTTCAGCTCGATGCACAAACGTTCAGCTCATGTTCGTGACGTTGTTGCTAAAAAGTGACAGAAGTTGTTCTGTGATTTCCTGCAGAGGCAGGTGAGAACATCCCCACACTCATCCTCAGTGTGTGAAGAGTTCCTTCAGTGAGACTCAGCAAGGCCAGAGGGAGCTGCAGGCCGGAGGCACCACCACACGACGGCTCCTCAGAGAGACGATCCACACGGCCAACTTCCTGTTTCATCACTTACACCGTAAAAATCAAACACCTGGAGTTTGTGTGAAAGTCCCTTTTATTGTGGATAATAAATCTTCCATAATAATGGACCCAAATGTAAAAGTTGTAAATAAAGTGTGAGACAGAAACGTCTTCAATAACAAGTCAAGTGAGCTCAGAGATGAAGCAACAGCCTCGAGCTTCCTCCTTCGCTTCGATTTTCAGCGAAGGTCAAAGCTTTTCCTTTTTTTTTAATTACCCAGAGAAGGGCGCTCGTGCATTTATTACCTCTGGACTGGATCACTGTGATTTATTGTTGGAATAAAGCGGCCGTTAATTTAACAGCTGCAGCTGCTTCAAAACGCTGCAGAGCGACTCCGAACTGCTGCAGAAGGACCGGAGCGACTTTCATTTATCTGACCGATATGAGTTTAATGATCAAAGCCTGATGATGACTCAGAAATGTTGGAACTGATCTGAGAGCTGCTGCTTCGTCCTGCAGGCCCCTGAGTCAGCTGCTTTCCATAAATGACCCGTTATTTTTTAATACAGCAGTCTTTATTCTGTGTAAAGCTTCTGTTTTCTGTTTAATTTATTTTAATCATCTTCATTATTTCCACCCAAATGACATTAAGATTTCTGAAAAAAATTTTAATGATTAAAAATGTTTATTAAGATAATTAATTTATTACTGACTTGACATTTTTTGACTTGTTCAGCTCCACTTTGATCATGGAATAAAATGTTTAAACTTGACTTTTTTATTGTTCTTGTTATGACTTTTAAAAGTATTTTTTAATGTGTATTAAGATTAAAAAAAACATGTTCCTTTATTTTGGAAACACAAAACCTGAAACTGTTCAGCTGAATTCCCTTCAACTGTTTTCAACTTACCATAAAAACATCTTAAATATCTCAAGAAAGTTGTTTCTGTTTTAACAATTTTTTAATTTTATTTGTAATATTAACATTTAATATTCTTTATGCACTGTATTGTATGTATTTATGTTTATTATCATGTTGAAGCAGGTCTCTACTGAGAATATCATTTGTCTCAGCGAGACAGTTAAATAAAATAAATCACATTTTCCAAACTTTATTCTTCTTTTAGTTAATAAACTACAGTCGTTGTTTTATTCTGTAGTTGAAAAACGGTGTAGTTTAACCTCATTTTGCAGTTTGTTCAACTAAAATGAACCAAAAAGACAAATTTAAAGAGCAAACAATCGAAGTGAAAGAACTCGTGACATTTCAGTTTTCGGTGCTTTTCTTTTTTCTCACCGCTCCACTCGGTTCTGACCCGACACGTTAAACCAGGTCTCGGTTCCTCCAGCGTCGTGTTTCTGAGCGCTCCACCTGTCAGCTCGGTGACAATCATCAGAAAAGAAAAGTGTTTTTCTCTTGGAACGATGGAGGTGAACTACAGGAAGGACTCCTGCTAATTGGTGTCACATAAAACAGCTTCCCCGTTTCAGGACTTCTGTCTGACACCTGATGTCACTGATCTGCTGGTTGGGCTCAGATACAAGATCCTGCAGCTTTAAAAATGACAGAAACAGAATTTTCTCTTCAATCCTCTTTAAAAAAACAGTCAGTTTCTTTAAATTTAGCATGTAAAAACGTTAATTTATCCATCAAAGGCATGATCAGCGATGTATTTTTACATCATGAAGGCTGCAGTGTTTTATGATTCTGGCCTCAGAACAACAAATCACCTCCGTGACGTGGAAAAACAACATGTTGACAGCCTGAGTGTTTCTGAGCTGCGGCCCGGTGGAGCAGCGTCTGCCACAGAAAGAGTTGCATTAGAGGCTGTTAGACTCAGCTGCAGCTCAGACACTAATTTGTACCCCGGCAGTGAAGGAGGCCACTGAGACGAGCTGTAGGAGTTACTGTGGCTGCAGAGGCTCATGGGTAATCGAGCTGCTGCTGGTATGACGGCTGCGACACGTTAGTTTATGATGTGTTCAGGGGTTTGACAGGACTGTGCAGACTCCACATGTTCCTGACCTCCTGTGGAGATTTAATGACTCGTATTTGAGCTCCGATAAGTTTTAAATCACTAATATCCATTTCTGCTTTAAAAAGACGTTTTATGTCCCTTTTTTAAACAACTTGACATCGTTCCCCGAGATGGTTTTAGTAAAAGTGCAGCAGGATTATGGCACCAGACAACCAGTTCCCATCCTGTCTTCAGAGCTCTTTTCTTTACAGACGTAAAATGTTCAACATGTTTGTATAAGCATCAATTATGGACTTCTGGTGCTGGTGAACCCAGTGGTGCAGGCAAGCAGACGAGGGCTCAGGACAATGTAAAATAAAGAATTTATTAACAAAGCAAAAGAGCTGACAGGGCAGCAAAATAATCGTGGATAATCAGGAGGTACTCACAGACATGTCGTCACCGGGGGACAGATGACAATGCCAGGACAAGGAGTGAGACAAACACACAGGCTTAAATACAGCAAACACCTGCGAGTAATCACATATGCCAAAGACAAAGACTGAGGATGCAAGACATAAACTTGACACAAGATGGAAACTAAAGAAACGCAAGCCTAAAGATAGAAACATAGGATGGGAAGAAAGCAAGACATAAACACAACACCAAGGGTTAGACACCAGAGGACAAAAACCACAACTTCTACACTGTCTTCTCCATTGGAAACATTGAGCACAAACTGAGCACGAGCAGTGGAGAGGTGCTGAAGTTTCTTTCATTTCAACTCTTTCTGTGAAACCTGGACATTATCTGCTGCTCCTCTGAAGGCATGAAGCGACAGATCACCTCATCCAGATGACACTTTTTAAATCCTCCCTGCCTGGCTCAAACCAGGCAGCGTTACTTTAAAATCTAATATTTGACACTTGTTTCCAGCTCCGTCCCTGCAGAGACGGAGCTGAGACACCTGAGCAGACTGAATCTCTTCCTTGGTTCATCTGAACATCCTGTCAAAGGACAATAAGAGCAGAAAGCTCGGATTTGTTGCAGCTTTTCATTCACACAAAGCTGCTTATTAAACCACTAAACTGAGTATTCTGCTTCACATTCTCTTCATTCCAATACATAGAAACAGGACTGATGCACTTTCAGAGCCCAATTTGTTTCCTAAGCAACACATTTACTCACAACTTTACATTTAATGAAAGTTTTTGACTCTGAGTCAGAAATTATGACGCTATTAGGACATAATGTGTCACATCTGCTCATTCGTCTTGTTTGCTTCGATCTATCAGCTGCTGCAGACGGCAAATAAATCTCATTTATGCGTCTCTTGTTTTCATACATTAAATATGTTAAGGAATACAAATCACTGTTGGTGCGACACGCTTCTGCTTCTTAAAGACTCAACCCTTTCTGTTAATCACAAATCTGACACATATATTAAACTCGCTTGATGGGATCATTAATTCTCATTTTCTGATTTATTTTATGCCTTCGTGGATGCAGAAAGGACAAATTTGCCTGTTTGAAACAAACAAAAAAAAAACACATTTCATTTAAAAGAAAATCCTCCATTAAGTAAATATTTTCACCCTCGGCCAATCAAATAAAATAAAAAATAGACATGAAATTAAATTAAACCATTTTTCTCTTGTTCTATAAACGCCCCAGAAAACTTTTTAATTTAAAAGTGTTTTATGAGCACCTGGAGCTGCAGCTAAAAATCCAGACCTGCAATATTCCTGCAGGTTTTCTGCACCAAAGCCTCCCACCAACTTATTATTAAGAATCATGCAGCTGTCGTCTTCAGGGAATATTAATTATGGATATTGGTTTATGAAGCGCGCCACAGTGCATGGCTCTGAGCCTGCTGCTCCTGACGCCAGCTGCAGAATTTATTTGCGGCTAAAACTGAGAGCAAATGGACAAAACTGAAAAACTGCAGCGTCCAAATAAAACGAATGACAAATTTTGGAATACAGTACATATTGTAGTTTAGAGTTCAGAACTGCAGAAACATTAGAAATAATTCCATGTAAATGTCAGATGATATAAAGGTTTTACTAGAAGTTTAATTAAAGTTGATTTTGAATAATTAAAGCATGACCAGAAATAGTTTTGTATTTACAGAATAAAAAAAGATATATATTGTCTGAAACTCCATTAAAGCTCCTCTGAAGCAGAAAATGAGATGATTACAATACTGTAACTAATTAATTTTTTGATTGATTGCTTTAGCCTTTTTATTAGTATAGTTTAATGATAAACTATTTAATCTGAAATGAACAAAATTAGGATTTTCTGGTTTTATAAATCTTCTAATTTTCTTCACTTTATAATAAATTTAACAAACTGAAGACATCATAAAAGCCAAATAGCTTTTCTTGAGGCTAACCTGTAACCTGCTCAGCAATGAGGGAATCCAGAAAAGTGCTTTTACTTTTCACATGACATTTTATTACTTTTAGTTTGCATTTATTTGAGTTTTAGCTTTCACTGCGTTCAGCTTTCGACTTGTTTTAGCTACTTTTACCCAGCATTCTATTACTTTTAGCTGGTATTTAGCTACTTTCATGTATCTGTTCTATTACATTTAGCTTTTAGCTTGCTGTTTGCCTTTTAGTTAAACGTTCACAAATTTTAATAAATGTTTTACAACTTTTAGTTTTTAACTAGCGCTTTGCTACAATTAGCTTTCAGCTACATTCCTAGTTATTATTTTGTGTTTTCCTTTCAGTTTTTAGCTGTTTTGTTGCTTTTAGCTAGAGTTTTGTCCCATTGGTTTTGCCTTTAGCTCCTTTTAGCTTTTGCTCAGTGGTTTTTATATTTAGTCTTGAACTTAATTTGAGCTTCATTAGAACAGTTCTCATTTTTCAGAATATCTTTATTGTCGTTGTAACAAGTACAACAAAATGAAGTGTTTCCTTATGGTGTCAAAGATATGAAACGTTTAAAACGTGAAAAGGGATGAACGATACAAAAGGGATTAAAAACACTTTTATACAAGATAAAAGGAACATTCAGCACATTAAGGAGGTAAAACATGTGGCAGTGGTGGGATTTTAATAGTTTTTTTAGCCTTTTCCTCACAGGTCTTAGCTTTAAGCTTGTGTTTAGCTGTTTCTGATGTTAATGGAACGGGTGGTGAAGTGGAGAGTGACCTGGCTGCAGCCACGGCGGCCGTAGGTTTCTGGCCTCAGAGGTGGATTTCCAGACAAACGACAGCAGAGCCTGACCTGTCCCGACCGCAGCTTCCTTCCTCCTGTGAGCTTTTAACTCCGAGTGACTCGGCCACTTCATGAAGTCAGGACGGATTTCTACCCAGCATGCATTGTTTCTGAGCCGTCACACAGAGTGAGCTGGCGTTGTGCAGAGAGTAATCAGAGTGAAAACCCTGGTGGTCCTCTTGTTTGGTTCTGACTCCTCTCTGACTGGCTCTGGTTCAGCTTGTGTCTTTGTTCCCTCTAAACCTCTGACTTTTTAATCTATTTCTGTTTCTAGATTTATAACAACGTTCACGCTCCATGTTTCGTTTTGTTGTTTCTAAACAAATCGTGTTTTAAGTTCAAGTTGTCATCACATATTTTATTTTTCATCCAACCCAATTCAAGATGGCCACCACAACCGTTTCAAACAAAAAATATTTAATTTTTTGTTCTTAAAATTAGCGTTGAGTCGTTAGCAGCACACACTCTGAGCACGGACGGGTCATGCAACAACGTGGCGTGCCTTCCGTCAAGAAATGCCACTTTCGTCTTTGTAAAGTGACGCCTTTGATACTGACGCAACCAAATAAATTAAATACTTTTACAAATACTCAACTTTCTGCACAGTGTTGAGAGCCTGATTTTGTGTTCCTGACATTTAGGCAGTGGATCGTGTGTCACACTTTCAGCTGTTTAATAAATCACATCGTAAAAACTGTTTGTGCTCGACGTGATGGAGTTATTTCAGGCTGACGGCTCCAACTAAACGTTGAAATGAGCTCAGTGGAGAGCATCACCATCAGCTGCTGGGAGCTCCAGGCTCCTCTCTGCTCTCATCTGCTGCTGATAATTACATGAAGCATTGATAATTACCTCGCCATCGATGTACTGATGTTTAAAACGCACCTTCTTGATGTAAATCATCAGGGAGCCAAACTCCTGCTTCACGTTCATCCACACCGGCCTCGTGCAGCCGGTGGGCCGGCGGCCCGGTTCTGATGCTCCTCCGGTGACGTGCACGGGGGGGACGGTGACCTTGATACGTCTCCTCACATTACTCTTCCGCTGTATTAGCAGCCAGGCGTGTTGTAACTCCATTACAGAATCACACCTGTTTACAAGTCTCGGCACCGGCAGAGATAAATGAAATCAATACTCCGGCTCCTGAGCAATTTCACCGTCAGCCTCAAGTTTATATCGTCTCAGATCTTTACAGTCGCGGCCTGATGATGCACCACAGAGCAGATCTGCTTGCCTGGAAGATAAGTAATTATGTGTAACAGAGTGAGGTATTGGTGGAGTGCAGATAATGTGAGCTGTTAACCGTCTGACGGTAAACAGGGAGGAAGCACCGAATCGATGCTCATCATAACAGCTGGTAATGGCAGGGAGGGACTTCAGAGAAAGCTCCTCGCAGCATCCATCTTTGTTCGATGAGCCTCAAACACTGACGGGCGCAACACGTCCAGGGTCAGTTTGACTCGTTGCAATAAAAATGATTTGCATCGGACGCAGTGTTTTTGTTTCAGTCCTCAGAAGGACGGTAAAAGTTTCAGCGGCGTAAGTAAAATGTTACAGACGTTAACTCTGCCTCTGTACAAACTCATTACATGTAAAATGTAACTGACAGGATGTTAAGGTGCAGTCACAAAGAGGAGGGGGTCCGGTTTGGGAACCTCAGGCTCGTGTTTCTGCTTTTGCAGATGATGTGCTTCTGTTGGTGTCTTCAAACCACGACCTTCATGAGCTGGACCGTGTGAAGCAGCTTGGAGGACAGTAAGTGCCTCCAAGTCTCAGATCAGGATCCTCAATCAGAAATAGGTGGAATGCTCACCTCCTCTGGGTTGGAGGAGAGTCTCCACCTCAAGAGGAGCAGTTCAAGTAAGAGGTGGACCGACAGATCAGAGCTTTGTCTGCAGAGTGACTGATATAGTTTTGCTTTCACTCCAACCCTCGTCTATGTTTGTGAGACCAGTTACGGCTGGGAGAGTGAGATGTTGGGTACAAGCGACTGAGATGAGTTTTCTCTATGCCGCTCGCTTCAGGGCTGGGTCTTAAGGTGGAGACCCGTCTGAGATCCAGACCTGTCTGAGATCCAGACCTGCCTGAGATCCAGACCTGTCTGAGATCCAGACCTGTCTGAGATCCAGACCTGTCTGAGATCCAGACCTGTCTGAGATCCAGACCTGCCTGAGATCCAGACCTGCAGGAACATTGTGAAGCTATTTTCAGTTGCAGCCTCACTGAATTCTGTGTCTGCACAGAAAAGACCTGCAAGACATGAGGATGTGCGTTCAGTGACAAGTTTTACACAACATGTCCATTTCATCGAGGACAACCTGCACAGCTGCATTTTTGTACGTGCACATTATTTTGATGCGTGTCCAGCTCTGCTTGCTTCATTGGCAGCTGCCTTTAGGTTTGTGACTCTTTAAAACCAAAACAATCAAACTTGGACCAGTTTTCACTAATTATTTATCATCAGCTTGAAGTAGAGTGGGACGTCTGGTTTCCTCCTGGACCAGTTGGGACCGTGAGCCGACCACAGAAAAGGATGACCTCATGTTGCTGGTGAGTGTCTTCTCAGGTACTGGGTATAATCTGTGTTGTGTGATTTAGGCACTGTGAAAAGAAACTTCAGCCTCTAAGCTCAGTCGGCTGCATTTTAGCTCAATTCATGGAACAGCCTAATACGTAGCATTCACTGAAGGTGTCGTCTCACTGAGCTGCAGCTAGTTGGTGTTGGACGTTCATTCAACATCCACAGTGGTTCTCAGTTTCCTCATGAGCGGCTGAGATGTGCAGCCTGTTCAACATTCAGCTAAAAGACTTTATTCTGCAAGACTGCAACAGAAAATTTGTCTTATTTCTTAAGACTGTCCTGCAAATTACAGTTGCCAACTAGTCTCTGAGTAAAGTTTGCAACAATGAACTTAAAGGTTTTATTTGCCTCATTTTATAATGCTGAAGAGCCCAGGTGAGCAGCTTAACAATTTAGTTGTGGCGTTCTGATAAGCGAAGGTTAAAACTGATCACGTTTTGATCTGTGAGTGGTGTAGTTTGGTTAATATGTTCTAAGTTTAGGTTAGTGTGTCTTTTCAGTAAGTTTATGCAGTTTTGTTTTACTCTCCGTGGCACTGCTGAACTTGTTGGATGGATGCTGATGATGTCAGTGCAAAATAACAAAAATAACATTTAACGATGTGATTTTTGCACATGCTGCAGGACTGTCAGGTAGAGTAAGTGTCTGTCCGCGGTGTGGTGGCAGGTCACGCTGGCCTTTTCTCTGACCCGGACTCTGCCGGGTGTTTCTGTGTGACAGCTGTGCTGATAAGCGATTGAGACCATAAATCTTGTACATTATCTTTCCAGCAGACACTTTGTGCTTTCAGCCCGTGGCAGCAGGAACCGACTCATCCCATGGGATTTTTCTTTAATAGAAAAATCACCAAGTTAGGTTTTATGTGTATCAGTCTTTATTTTTTATTTTTTCTTGGAGGGAACAGAGTTTATGACACGTCCTTACCAATTCCATCACCGTCTTGTTGTTGAACTCAGAGACGCTGCAGACCCAGGTCCTGCAGCAGAGCTCTGTCTGCAGAGAGACGCTGGCTCCTTCAGATGGATTATAGAGCCCGAGATGCTGCTTTTTCAAACTTTTCACCCAAAACCAAAACAACACAGTGTCTTACTTTAAGCTGCATGAATCATTACAATCATAAACTGAAGCGATTACGTTTTCTGATGAAGAGTAGGGGCTGAATGATTGCTGAAAAGGTGAAGCTGACTGGTTAATGCAAAACAGAATTCTAGTTAAAAACTAAAAGAAGCGAAACACTAGCTAAAACAAACATAACACAAGCCAAAACAAACATAACACAAGCTAAAAGCTAAAAGAACCAGAACAGCAGCTACAGAATTGCAAAACGCTATCTAAATGTGACAAAACACTAGCTGAAAGCTAAGAGGCAAAATACTAATTAACTCTAAAAGAGGCCACAACAGTAACTAAAAAGGAAAAGTAGCAAATTGTCAGCTAAAATTTTAAAATAGCTCAATACCAGCTAAAGCCAGCAAAGGTTAGTTAAAGGCTACAAGTAGCAAAGGCTCATGAAATTATCAAAAAATGTTTGCTCATTGTTGCCATAGCTAAATCTAAAAGTAACAAGATAATTGTAGCTAGAACGCAGGCTATAGCAAAAGGCCAGCTAAATTCTTAAAATGACTAAATGCTAGCTAAAAGCAGCAAAGGTTAGCCAAAAGCTATAAGTAGCAAAGGTTTATGAATTTATCAAAAAAGTTTGCTTAAAGTTGCAAAAGCTAAATCTAAATGTAACAAAATAATTGTAGCTAGAACATAGGCTATAGCACAAGGCCAGCTAAATTGTAAAATAACTAAATACTAGCTAAAGCTGCAAATGTTGGTTAAATGCTACAATTAGCAATGGCTTATTGAATTAGCAAAAAGCTTGCTTAAAGCTAAAAATTGAAAAAGTCTAGCTAAACCTAAATGTAGCAACTATTGTAGCTAGAAAGTATAGCAAAAGGCAATTTTTTTAAACAGCTAAAAGCTAGATAAAAGCAACAAAGTAGCTAAAAGCTACAAGTAGCAAAGGCTTATTTTAGTAGCAAATGGAGGAGTGGCTAAAGGTAGCATTCACTCTGTGTTTCCTCACTCAGTCAGCTGAAGAATCGTTCCCTCAGTTTTAGAGTCTAAACTTTACGTCATGAAGAACAGAAACCAGAGATTTCCTGAACTGACACTTGGAAGCAGCTAAAAGAAAAGAAAAAAAAACACCCCTTCAACATAAAACACAGAACCAGAACCAGGACCAGGTTTATCTGGTCCAACAAAGGCCAAGTAAAATCTTTCAGTTGGGAGTTGTGTTTGTCTTTTTTGCTTCTTGACTCCAGTTCAGATCGCACAAGTTTCAAAGCGTTGTTCATGTGAAGCGTCAGTTTGACGTGTGATGGATCACTGATAACCAACGTCCCTGCAGTGACACAGCCTGCGGAGCTTTTATTAAAGAAAACAACATAAATCAGCACGGCCCTCATATACACATCTATAATTATGGCGGCGAAGATGCTGAAAGGCCGGTTGTGGTCGTACTAAAACACTAAATGGGACACAGATGCACGAGGCGAAGCTGCTTAATGAGACATCTAATAGCATCTGAAGCCCATCAGCACTTCTGTTGTGGTGCATGTTCCTCTACCTGCAGCAGGAGGCACATCCGAGATCAGACGAGCTGAAGTGGCTCACAAACTCTGCCTTAAGATCATTTTATAGAACTTGAAACAAATTAAAACCATCCACAGAAATCTTTCTGTCAGAGCTGGAATTGTGTGTGTGTGTATGTGTGTGTGTGTTGCGTTCGTGTGCTGTGGGAAAGCGTCAAAGCTTCAGGATGTTAGGTTTGTGTGCAGATATGCAGCTTGTAACTCTGGATGTTTCTCCAGAGATGGACTCGGCTGCCAACCTGCTTGGATAACACAATTAATCCGTCCTGCACGGTGGTTTCTGAAGCGGTCCCACGGGCACAATGCGATGATAAAACTCGCCTGACTCGGACACACTTAAACGGTAATTTGTCAAAGATAAAAGGATCAAAATGACTCGGTACACTGGACTCTTTGACAAGTGGTTCTGACTTAAAGGTCTGTTGAAGTGGCATCAGTTCCTGTCAGAAAAACATTCATAAATACAGTTTAAATCTTAGAAAGTATATTCAACGTACTCCGAGGTCTTCTTCTGTTTTAATGTGAACAAATCTTGAAAATAAGATGATGAGGCGTTAACTCCAGGACCCTAAACGTGATCACTTGCATCAAGAGCTTCAGCTAGCACGCTAACAACATGCCAACACCAAATGACCTTTAAATAAAATGGCACAGCTTCTGTGTTAGTAAAATATGAGCTCCTTTTATTTGCAAATCGTTACGTTCTGTTTTTATTTACATTTTACACAACCTCCAAACTTCTTTAGACTAAAAGTATAAAATCCAACAGCCTGGCTGAGAAACTGTTGCAGCAGAACAAGCACAGAAAGTGGCTGCTGAGGCTTTGGACTCCACAGATACAGATGGAGATCATTATGGGGTGGTGGTGGGGGGGTGGGGGGTGAAACAAGAAGTGTGATTAGGTAGAAGTTCAAGGACTTTAATTTATATGATGTTCAAGTAAAAATACAAACAAGGCTGATTTTCCACCATCTCATTGATTATGTGTATTTTTTTGTTGCTGTAAGTTATTTGAGGTGTTTTGTTTTAGAGTTAGTTTATGGGGGAGGTGTGTGTGTGGGGGGGGGGGGGATTGTACATATAAAATCAAACAATTTTTCAAAATAACAGGAAACCATTAAAGATAAAGGATTGTTGAGAAACAAGCCAAGTGTCTGCGAGGAAACGTTTTTACTTCAGTGAAAAATGATTAAAGGATTTCCAACTCAAATAAAGCAGGAATTTATTGTAATAACATGATTGTATGCATTGAATGAACTGAATGAATTGATTGAATTGTATGAATTGATTGAATTGTATGAATTGAATGAATTGAATGACTTGACTGAATTGTATGAATTGATTGAATTGTATGAATTGAATTAATTGAATTAATTGATTGAATGGAATGAATTGATCAAATTGTATGCATTGAATAAATTGCATGAATTGATTGAATTGTATGAATTGATTGAATTGATTGAATTGAATGAATTGATTGAACTGATTGAATTGTATGCATTGAATAAATTGTATGAATTGATTGAATTGTATGAATGGATTGAATTGATTGAACTGAATGAAATGATTTAATTGTATGCATTGAATGAATTGTATGAATTGATTTAATATAATTAATTGACTGAATTGATTGAATTATATGAATTGATTGAATTGTATGAATTGATTGAATTGAATGAATTGATTGAATTGTATGCATTGAATAAATTGTATGAATTGATTGAATTGATTGAACTGAATGAAATGATTTAATTGTATGCATTGAATGAATTGTATGAATTGATTTAATATAATAAATTGTATGAATTGATTGAATTATATGAATTGATTGAATTGTATGAATTGATTGAAATGAATGAATTGATTGAATTGTATGCATTGAATAAATTGTATGAATTGATTGAATTGTATGAATTGATTGAATTGACTGAAGTGAATGAATTGATTGAACTGTATGCATTGAATGAATTGTATGAATTGATTTAATATAATTAATTGATTGAATTATATAAATTGATTGAATTGTATGAATTGATTGAATTGAATGAATTGTATGAATTGATTGAATATAATTAATTGATATAATTGATTGAATTGTATGAATTGATTGAATTGAATGAATTGATTGAATTGAATGAATTGATTGAATTGTATGAATTGATTGAATTGAATGAATTGATTGAATTGTATGAATTGATTGAATTGACTGAATTGATTGAATTGTGTGAATTGATTGAATTGAATGAATTGATTGAATGAATTGAATGAATTGATTGGATTGAATGAATTGATCGAGTTGTATGAATTGATTAACCCAGATTATGACAACGAGCAGAGGACACCCAGGTGGGTAAAATAAATAGTGCATATTGACAAGTGAAGGGGTTTTCAGGGAAGATCTGGAGGGAGATGGTGTGTGGAGTTTCTAGAATCGAGGACAAACACACTGTAGGAGAGGGCTCACTTTAACTTCAGGTCTGGAGAGGATCAGGAGCGACCAGGAGGACCATGATGGAGACAGGTAAGTGCAGGTGGAAAGAGGTCAGAACTCAAAGGTTGTAGGGCTGGAGATCATTGGAGGAATGTCCAGGTGTCCACAGGAGGCATCAAGACTGAGGAGAAGGTACCAGGATGGCCGTCCACAGCAAGGGGAGATCTAGGAACCAGAGGCACAAGAAAAAAAAAAGGTTTTCACAATGATTAGAAGAGTCTTGCTCACCAGTTGTTCTAAAATGTTCCAGCAGAGAGAAGCTGAGTCTCATGAGCAGGATCAGGAAGAGCTGGGGGTCGTTAGGGCCACACTGCCTCTCAGGAGGCTGCACGGTGCCTCGTGCACAAAACATGGTGAAAATGTAGCTTCCAGGAACCAAAGATCTGTTTGGTGCTCGTGTCGCGTTAAAGAAAAAAGTGTTTAAATCTGCAGCCGTCAACAAAAAAACATCTGAAACTAAACTCAGAGTGGAAATAATCTGATTAAACTTTTGTGTTTGTTTCGTTGGATTAACGGGAACGATGCACATTAATGAACAAATGTTGGATTAATGACCTGCAGACAAATGGTACGAAGAAGAACAAGACAAACACAACGTTCACAAAGGTCCAAGTCAGACGTTTGTTTTTGCTTCAGACGATTTTTAAAGACGTGGAAAAAAGTCATCATCATCATCATCATCATCATCAAGTGGAAACAGTTTGTTTAAATGTTGCAACTGAAACTTCTGTCATCACCAAACCTTTGCTCTATTTATACCACTTATATCCTTCAATATTATTTATAAAATCAAG
>JARVGS010000736.1:29086890-29106306 GCA_031762315.1 Hypsolebias antenori
AGACGCTGGAAGATTATCCAGCGAGCAGCAGCGTCGCCTCGGACGTATCCAGCCGTCCATCTACGCATTCAGACCCCCCCCCCCCCCACACACCACCCCAGTCTTTATCCATAAAACCTACAACACAGACAGTTTATGGAGGCAGCGGCAACAGTGAATGTGTCGTGCACAAACACTGCACATGCACTGTTGTTGAACTGTGGTTCAACAGAATAATAAAAACTAAGGAAAGTGGCCTGGACAAAAAGAGTTTGTTGGTTTGAGACAGTCGTCGTGTCCAAGTCATTTCTGTAACGCTGAGTCTTCTGCACTTGTCCTCAGGTGTCCTGGTCCAACTATCCACAAATGTCCTGGTCCTCCTGTCCTCATGCCTTCTGGTCCTCCTGTCCTCATGTGTCCTGGTCCATATGTCCATGGACGTCCTGGTCCTCCTGTCCTCATGTGTCCTGGCCCACGTCTCATGAGCACACAGTGCAGCTGTTTCAGGTTTAAGGGTTCTTCTCCAGATGTTTCAGTTTTTTTCACAGATGTTCCACTGGATCTAGCTCAGGGCTCTGAAGGCCACTACAGAACAGTCCAGTGTTTGGTTCTGATCCATTCCTGGGTGTTTGTAGCTGTGTCTTGGGTCATTGTCCTGTTGGACGAGCCCTGAGCTGTGACTGAGACCAACCTTTGTGACAGAGCAGATCTTTGGCTCCAGAGTGACTTGATAGTCTTGAGATTTCATCTCACCCCGCACAGGTCCAAGACGCCGAGTGGCCGATGCAGCAAATCGGTTTCAGAACCGAACCGGGCCTCCATGCTAACACCAATGACCTTCATTAACATGGCTCTGTGCACAAATAATTTTCAGTCTTCTCTGAGTTCATTATTTATTTATTTATTTAAATATAATTCTGTTTAACCACAATTCAAAACAAAAACAGATTTGTAATTTTCCCTTTACATTGTGTCAGTTTCACGTCATGCCGTGGACCATCTTGGGTCTTTCTTTAACAACAAGTGGACCCTCCTGCAGAAAGCCGCCGTGCGTTCAGCTCTGATGCAACTAAACCGTTTGCGTTTGCTCTCAGAGACGTTGTTGGAGCTAATGCACCTTCGCGTGGATCAAAGGCATAATGATGCATAAGTCAGGCGGTGTTTAGGTTGTCCGGCTGTCAGGAGGTAAGAGTTGATTTATTTTGCTCTCTGGGTTGGCAGATGGAGAGGCAAAGACGTATGGAGGAGGGATCAAAGAATGGAGGGATGAGGGGGAGGTGATTAAAGAGCCAAGGCCATGGAGGACGCTTCAGTTTGACCTGAATACAACTCAAAACCACGAACAGATGATTTGTGTGTGTGCGCACGGCAGGAAGATCCTCCATTAAAGCAAACCTTTGTGTCCAGGTAGATTCTTTTAATTCCTGCTTCCAGACGAACATCTGACATGAGCTGATGATTACAGGCTTCAACAGGAAGCGTTGACGTTTTCTCTTTTCAGGCGGTTTAAGAACAAATCTGAACCTGTGGACCTCGCAGAAATGCTCCAAAAAGGACTTTGTTGAAGTTTCAGCCTTCGAGGGGAGTAAAAAAAAAAAAAAAAAACACAGTTCAGGGTGTAAATCTTTTATGTGAATTCATTCAAACCCAGTCCGCAGCCTGCAGAGACAGGATGCGTACAGAATGTAAAGAAAAGGCAGACGTATAAATGTGTCTAGTGACAACACTTCACTCCAACGTGAACGACTTTAAACACGACGCTCGGCAGAATTTGATGTAAAGTGACTGTGATGATTTTGTTTACAACATCATCCCAGCAGGAGGAATTAATTTGCTCCTTTAGCTCTGCGGGGCCGAACAGGGCCCGGAGCCATGCAGGGCTTACTCATTATTTATGTCACACAAACTGCATTTATGTGGCCTTTATGCATTTTGGAGCCAAAACAGATTATCTGCCAGCTGACTGAAGGTTTCAAATGTTCAACAAGTTTTATTTTGTTTCTACACTGGATGTGTAGTAACATCAGCTGTTATAAAGTATTTATACACGTTGTCTTCGACTGACTGAATTCACCGACACGTTTCCTGCTGAGCCCGATCTGTTGACTGCAGACAACTCCAGGGACCTGCAACATCCAGACTGGAGGGTTTCAACACCTTCTTAGATGAAACTCCATCATATGTGATGCAGAAACACTTCAGTGTCATTTTTTATATGTAAACACCAGTTTAATGTATTGAACTCTGCATAAATCTGCTCTAATAGTGTTTGCAGTCTTGTTTAGTGTGCTAAAAACTGTAACAGTGTTTTCCACCGTGCACGTTGCATCGCTCTATAAGTCGCATCAGTCCACATTTGTCTAATAAAGTGGAAAACTCCATAAGTAAGTCGCTTTGCCGTATAAGTCACATCTATTGTGTCATCATTGACAACCCAGAAATGTGGGTCGATGTTGTGCCAAAAATCGATTGGCTGCCAAATGGCGTGCATGGAGCGTGCACGGGAGGACTTGAACAAGAATTTAACAAGATTACCACTTAAAACAATTATTTGTTCACTCAAATTATACCAAAGGTTTGTCTCAGTCGAACTTTTCCTTAATAAATGCACCTTGACGGTCAAATCAGCTGCATTTCAAAAGCCGACACGTGGAAGTAGGCGTGTGCACAGGAGGACTCGCTGTGCATTTCTTCAAAATTTAACAAGACTAACATCTAAAAACAATTATTTGTTTGCTCTGCTTTATAGTAAAGGTGTGTCTCATTTGAACTTTTACTTAATATTATTACCATTACCATTAAAGTGCATTTATTAAGTTAATAAATGCACTTTAATGGTCAAATCAGCTGCATTTCTCTGGGACGGTGCAGAGAAATGAAGCTGATTTGAAGGTTGCTCCAGGCGAGCTGGACGAAGGTGACAGTCTTTGGCAAGCTGATTGTGTCAGCACGTTCACCTATTACATGACACAACGGCATGCCATACACCTCGAGTGCCGTCTAGTGGTTGAAAATAGTAGTGTTCAATATTTTCAGTCAGAAAGAATGAAAATGGTCATATCTCAGCCAAAAGTTGTTTTATAAATATGGTGAAAATAATCCATAAAGACGTTGCTTCGCTGAATAAGTTGCAGGGCATGCAAATTATGCCCAAAAAAAAAAACTGCAACTTATAGGCCAAAAAATATGGTTTTGTATATTCTGTAGGTATTACTCAATAATGGCACTGTATTATTGATAAACATCAATAAGTGCAAAGCAGAGCTTGTTGTCGCAGTGTGACGCTGTCATCCTGCACACTGTCACGTTTCACTGGTCACAAACAGTTGATCTAAACCAAACGTGTCGAAGCTGCGTCTGCCTGCGTCGAGGTTTCCCTGCAGGAGAATCATTTCCCTGGCGTCACGTGTTTCCAACATGGACCAAACATGTTCAAACGGGACTCATTGGACCAGCTTCTTGCTTTAGATCTGATCCAGATGTGGAGCTCTCAGCACATCAGGAGGTCCAAATAAACCCACAGCTGTTTCTGCAACAATCGTTGAGCCACGAGGGAACTATGTTCATTTGAAATTTGTCCTGCGTGTTTATTTTCTCCAGAGTTTCTCTTTGCCAACATCAGCAAATAATAATAAATGAGTGTTAAAACAATAAAACTTCACTTTAAGTTGTTTACAAAATGACCAAACGGTAAATATGAACTGTTTATGTGATGAAACTGATTTAAGAAGAGCAGAACAAGAAAGAGGCTGAAAATATTCAGGTTTTGTTTCCAACGCATCATCTTAAGAACAAAAACAAGAAGTTTCACCTTTCACATCTTCTAATATATTCATTTATTTTATTTATTAAAAAATGATGGGAAGTCTTTCATCTCTGTGGTCGTGAACTGAATTAACAAACAGAAGCAGCGATGCTTGTTTTCTTCTCACTTTATATTCAATTGTTCTTTAAATACATATTTTTGTTTTTTGTTCTTGTCATGTAAGAGTTTTATTCTATCATCGATTTGTGGGCAAAAAAAAACTGTGACATTTATTTTTAAATCTGACACCACACAAAAATGAACACGAAACAAAATCAATGTTTGAGTCACTCTGCCACTTTGACAATAATACTCCCAAATATTTACTTAGCATTATGCGATGAAAATATTCAATCAGTTTATTTTTCTCTCATTTTTAAATATTTTTAATCACAAACAAACATTTCTGGGGATAAACTTTAAAAACACAGTATTCACAGTGAAAACTAAACTAATCTAGATGGTCAATAAAAATTGTGACCATGTAAAGTATAATAATATAACACAACAACAACAATAATAATAATAATAATAATAATAATAATAATAATAATAATAATAATAATGTAAAGTAGCTCTGACAGTTTATATTGAAGCTCGTCTTTTGCCTCGAGGGTGAAAGCGGGAACAAAAAAGTTGAAGGAGAGTTAATTAAAAGAAAAAAGTCCAACCTTTGTTTGCTCGTGTGCTTTTTTTATTTCTACATTTAATGTTTTATATGCAACATCAACATTTATTATGAAGCCTTTAAATATTTATTCTTGTGCATATCCATCCTGTGCAGTGATTATTTTGAGCACCACCTGTTCTTAAACTTGTGTTTCAGGGCTCGGCTCTGTGAGGGAACAGGAACTGTGGGGAGACTGTAGCTTTAGTTTCCAGCGAGCGGCTCAGGTTTTTGTAAAAATGCAAAGTGATACGTTTTATTTCAACCTGCAACCTTTAGAGAAATAACCACACGAGAGAACAAGAAGTTAGTTTTCACGCCACAACTTTGCAAAGGGGAAATCACAACATCTTGTGCAATGCAGATATGTGAGTTGTCACAGAAACTTGTTGAAGCAAGTTGCTTAATGTTGTTTTAGCATTGTAAAATAAAGTAATAAGTTTAAATGATCAATATTCAAATACTCTAACACAACGCTGCTGAGACTCTTTGAGTCGGTACGATCTGATCACAGTGAGACGTCAGAACAGACACAAACAGTAAAAATGTTTCTTTGTGCTTTGAGCTGCCCTGAGCGTGCGTTAAGAAGTTCCCTCATGATGATAAAACGTGCTGACCTGGACTTCCACCCCTGCAGCGACGTGTTTGTCGTGCTGTTATTGTCAAAGGCACCTTTCTGTTTGAGACGTGCCAACACTCCACGAGGCAGCCGTCCAAACTCCTCCTGGAGACGTCGGGTCCAAGAAGAAAAGGCCTGGACTGCAGTCAGAACATGTCGGGCATCTGAAGGAGCTCACTTGTTTTTATTTCTTCTAACTCTGCAGACTTGGTGTTGAAACTCATCCCCACAACACAAACACAACAAACCCAGAAACATTTACAGATATTAAACTAATGTTTTGTGATGTGATGACGTTTAAACCCACTGATGTACTGAGAGCCACCACGTGTAATAACTCCAGGAGGTCTTTCACCGAACAACCAGCACTTTCTTTTAAAGTTAAATGTAAAGTTCTGGCATGAACGGCGGCGGGTGACGTGCATTCCTTTATTTCACAAGGACAAGAACCCAGAGAGTGTGGACTGAAACAGAACCAGAGCTCCAAATAAAATTAAAGGGATTTATTTACAGTGATGAGGACACTGGAGGACCAGGGAGCCTGTGTAAATGGAGGGGAACAGGTTAAGAAAGACGTCTTTGGTAGGTGTTGGTGTTGCTTCCTGGTTCCTCATGGTTAGGTTGGCCGGTTACGGCTCAGAGGAGAAGGTAGATGGTTTATAACAAGGAGGATCCAGAAGAGGCAGCGGTGACTGTGGAATGCAGAAGGCGAGTGGATGGATGGCGCAGGTGCAGCTGGTTGGAGCTTTACAGGTGAGTACCAGCAGAGGCTCGGGTCATGAGGTAAGTGGAGATCAGGCTGCAGACGGTACGTCTCTGGAAACACAGAGGAAAACCACTCTTCAGCAGTTTGTACGTTACAGTGCTGGAGGCACCGGTTGGTAGTGCTCCAGCAGGGAATGGAGCTCGTCTGAACACTTGTGCACTCCCGAGCCAACGACCTTCAGCTGCTGATGCTCACGTCGCCACCCTGGACTCAGGAGCCTGTAAACGTTACACTTCAAGGCACGCTGAACCTTTATGTGTTATGCATCTGCACAACGGTGTAAAAATGTTGACTGGAACATGAGAAGATGAGTATACAGCTGCAGACGTGTGCACATGTATAAAACACGCTTTGCTCTTCCTCTCACCTCAGGACAGCAAAGATGTGATTTTAAAGATTTAACGTCCATCCATCCGTCAGTTTTCTTCCACTTTTTGTGCTCGGGTCATGGACGTAACAATCCAGTGGGGAACTGTCCCAGTACACGGCGTGAAATCCCATCAGCGAGTTCTGGGTCGGCCCCGGGGTCCGCTCCCTGAAGGATCAGCCCAGAAAATGTCCAGAGCAGACGACTGAACCAGCTGACTTCTTTAGCTTCACAAAATATCAGCCGAACAACTTGAGATTCTGTGAAATTGTCATCTGGAGCGATGAAAGCTAAAAGAAGCAGAAATTGGCTGGAAGCTAAAATGAGCCAAATGCTAGCAAAATGCCCAAAGAAGCAAAACATTAAAGCTACAAGTAATAAAACTACAACAGCAAAGTGTCAGCTCAAACCAAAAGTAGCAAAAGGCAAGCTACAGAACAAAGGCTGGATGAAAGCTAAAAGCAGAACAGTAGCTAAAAGTTTCAGAATGGTAGCTAATAAAACAAAAATGGAGCCAGCAGGCTGAAGCAGACGTCAACGAGCAACGTTTTTGAAGGAATCAGAGCTGTGCATTTCTTAAAGAGGCATAAAAACTACATAAAGTCAAAGCACCGTCTCATCGATTTAAACAGAACATGTGCTAAATAAAGTGTTATATTGTTAAACATGTGCAGAACAATGATAGTGTGAATGTTGAATTAGCATTTAGTCTTATAAATAGAGCTAATGTCTTAGCTTGGAAATATATAGGTATATATTTTTTAAAGTTGGATTGACATCTTGGTTAACTTGGGGTTCTGCTGATGTTGCACTGGGGGGTTAAAAAAAAGCACCTGACGTCCTTAAAGGCGGCGTCACAAGAACATCTTTGTCGTAAATTCACATATATTTTATATATATACTTTTTCCATATATATTATATGATTAAAGGATGCAGGTGTGACCACACAGGGCTGCCCAAAGACATGCCTGCTTTAAAATCTGCTTCATGTGCTCAGCTGTGACTGAAGCATTATTTAAAGTGGCACAATCAGCTGACTGGTCAGTTAATCTGCATTAAAGTGCACAAAGTGCTGTTAAAAATTCTAAATTAGGTGACGGACACGTGAGTTTTGTTAAAATAACGTCTGAAAAGCAGATTTCTATAAACCAAGTTAATAATGATGAGAGTGAGGGTCACGCATGGTGGCGTGGAGGCATTACTGTCAGCAGTCAACAGATGGCAGGACGAAGCTGCATCATTTGTATGCACAGGCATGTCATCACACGTGCACACACACGTGCACGCACAGCAGGGGCCGGCAGAATACACAGTGAGCTTTCAGAGGAGGAAGGATTCTCCGCTCTGCTGTGATTAATGGCCTGATTGAGGTTGGAGCCAAAATGGGGGGTGGGCCAGTTTGAAGCCCACTAATGAGGTGATAATGGAGAGGTGGGTGGCTGAGGCCGCCACCCAGCACAACACTGGGAACAGAGGAGGAGAGGAGCCTGCTTTCATTTTCCACGAGTGTGGATCACTCTGTACATGTTGGATGACGAGGCAGGTGGTGGTGCGGGTGGTTCTGAAATGATGAGGGGGTTTCACTGAGACTGATTGCTGCTTGTTTTGTTCCTCTGTGTGGAAGCCGACAGGCAGGGTGAAGTACTGATGCTGAGGTGTTTCCATCACATCTCTGGTGGAGGACGGAGAGCAGAGGTTATCAAACTTTACACACATGCACCAGCTCAGAAAAATACTGGAGTCCAGTTAGGATGAACATGAAACACTAGACCGACGTGCTGGACAAAGACTTTAATAGATAGTTAATAATAGTTTTCTACTCGTCTGACGGGCCTGTGATATAAATTTACATCAGCTAAATCTGTATTTGCAGCTAAAGTGTTGCAGCAGGTTTGCAAAAAGAGGAACTATGCAAAAGACTTTAAAGTGACTCGTGTTTCGACTGGGTTCTTATCAGCAGTCAGCATCTTACCTGCAGCAGATTGATCTGTTTGGGAAGTCTTGAAGAAGTTTGCATGGATTCCAGCTCGCTTGGACTTTTTAAAATATGTCTCCCTTTAGGAATATAAGACACACTCTCTGTAAACTGCTCTTGTGACGATATATCTGTTAGTTTAAATATGTGCAAAACAAACATCCATCCATTATTTTTTTTACCCGCTACTTCCCTTTTGGGCCACGGGAGTCACAGGTGCCCATATCCAGCAGGCACTGTCTGTGCGAGAGGTGGGGGACACCCTGGACAGGTCTCCAGTCCATCACAAGGACACAAACAACCATTCACTGTGGGAGGAAACCCACGCATGCACAGAGAGAGCATGCAAAAAAGGCCCCCGACCAGGATTTGAACCATCAACCTTCTCGATAAGAGGAAACAGCTCTACCAACTGCGCCACCGTGCCGCCCAACAAACAAACAACAAAACCATGCAGAACATATTCTTTCTTTTTGGAGTATTTAAGGTTCAGTCAAGTTCTGGAAAGATGATTTTAAAGAAGACATGTTTAAACCTTAATTTAAAGGTTTTTGATGTATTTGTCCTAGATAATTAATTTAGACTTCATTAAGTTTTGTAATAGAATGCAGGTTCCTTTTATTGAACTCATTCAAAAATTATTTTGGTATTTGGAGAATGTTCAAGGGCCACTTTTGGCCCCTGGGCCACATGTTGCCCGCGTCTGCTGTAGAGATGACAAATGCTGCCACAGATACTAATGTTTGTATCTCTGTTAACTGAACACAGAGAAGTAAATTATCTGTGGTAGTCGCTGAGAGTCATCCCCAACACTCAAACTTTGACTTTGAAGGTGACGGGCCTTCTTTTAAAGGAACGGTAGTTTTTAATTTAGACTGTTTTACATCCGGTTCCATTCATTTTGTTCGGTCGTTGCACTTCATCTTCGTGCTTTTCAGCAACATTCAGTCGTTTTAAAGACGATCTAAACCCAAACTATATAATCACCACTTACGTTTTTGTCTCCTGACGTTTCATTAAAACCTGTTTGGTTTATTGGGCTCTTCTCTGTGGATTTGTGCTGCGCTGAACTTTAAAAAATGTTCCGACTAATTAATCAGTCCGTTCTTGTTCACTTGGCTTTTTAATGAGCCGGTTGTCTTTCTGGAAGCAGAAAAAAAAAAAAAACTTTCTTTGTAAGTTCAAATTGCTTTTTGTCTCATCTGCTTTGAGCTCCTTTTCATGAAACTGTTGTGGAGGAAAAAGCTTCTGACCTCGGTGAGATGCGCTTGTGACAAAACTCTGCAGGATATTTCAGTAGCTGGAACTGTCTCTCTCTAGATCCTGGAAAAGCATTTTCACAACGTTTGTCATGAGCATTTAAAATATTTCATATCTGACCCACAGTCTCCTGTTTGTCTCAGTGAATTAAAGTTTCGATTTAAAATGTTTCCTGTGGTTAAATATAACATCTCCATACTTCTGGCTACATTTTATTAACATTCCTGACAGAAATATTAGATTTTGACGTTGGTTTTTCATGTTCTGAGTGCTGCAACATGTTTGTACATCATTTCCTGACCCAACAAAACAAACTTGTTTTTCTTAAAAAGCTTTAGCCTGTTTTTACCTCTAATTATAATGACATGGAATTAAAGCTTTCTTTGTTGTGCCTGAAATTACAGTTCTCGAAATAAGAACCTGGTAAGTTAGAGACATGAGCTTTTAGATAATTACAGAAACCGTTCTTTTTTATTTGGATAAACAAACAGTTTCTGACAAATACACCTTTTGAGTTTAGCGTGTAGCCGATTGAAGAGCTGAACTCTTGATACATGTTGGGTCCGTCAGACGTTTCTTCAGCTGAAGTCTTTCTGGCAGGAGTTTAAAACTCCTAATGCTGGATTTTCTGTCTTCTACAAAAAATACATTCTCACTGCAGCAACACTCAAACTTTAAATGTCAGCAGGTGCTAAAAGATGTTGCACCACAGCATCATGTCTTTTTAAGACCTAGTTTCTTGGATTAAACAGTAGACAATGAACATTTTAACTTTAATTTAACGTTTGCAATCTCAATCATCCAGGTGCAAAGAGGTTAAATCGTGTCATCTGGACCAGATTCTTTAAATGAGAAACGTTTCGTCCCCCATCCAGAGGACTTCCTCAGTCTACAGCCTGCCAACAGATCTGTCCCATAGGTGGTCTTCTCATTTCTGAGATTCCAGCAGGAGGTTGGCTGGAAACAGCAGTGAAGGCTACAGATCTGATTGTCAGGTCGCAGACTGAGGAAGTCCTCTGGATGCAGGATGAAATGTTTCTCACTTAAAGAAACTGAGGACCCAATTCTTTCTTTCAAATGAGCATTAATGAATCTAAAATTAGGAGTAATCCATAAACTTTTCCATTATTTTACAACAATTTGAAGCTTTCATGTTTTTGTTGCCCTTCAGAACTTGGGTATGATTGGATTTTTTTAGATCATTCTGTAACTTAGGGTGGCTGTGGATGAGAAGCAGGTGTCCTCCAGTGAGTTGCAGGTTTGATTCCAGCCGAAAGTCGCATGTTGAAGTGCCCATGGGCAAAACGCAGACACCCTCACTGCCTCTAATGTTAGTGTTGCTCAGGTGAGGAGTGACGTTGATGAATAAAGCATCAAATTTAAACATCTGAATGTAAATAACCCTCAAAATGTTAATGTCCAAGTAAAGATTGTAGATAGGTCGATTTGTTCCTGATGTGATGACGTCATCACTCAGCAGAACTCAGGTGTGAGTGGAAACAGACACGCACTGTGAAGACAGATAGATCCTGTTCTTTAACTCAAACAGTTGCACCTGATCATCATCCCACTGATTGAAAACACCTGACTCTGATTTCACCTTCAGATTAACTGCTAATCCCAGAGGTTCTCATACTTTTACCACCACAGATGTGTAATATTGGATCATCTTCCTCAATAAATAAATGTCCAAGTATGATATTTGTGTCTCTTGATGGACTTTAGCTCGTATTTCTGCATAAATCTGGGCGTCGTCCTGCAGGGGGCGCTCTGCTGGCATCTCTCACACCTTCCTCCTCTCTCTGCTCCGCATCAAACCCACGGAGCTCGCGCGCCTCTCTCACACTCCGTCCACACTTTGCGTCCACGGAGCTTCTCCTGCCGCGGCCGAACCGAACCGAGCCGAGCTGCTGCGGGGGCACCACGCACTCAGGGAGGGGTCGCTGCGGTCATCCAGGCGCACAGAGGAGGAGACGGAGCTCCGCTCGCACTGAGGAGGAGGAGGAGGAGGAGGTGGAGGAGGAGAAGTTGGGTTTCACAACTGAGCTGCAAGTTTCTGAGGAATAATTCGGAGTGCGGTTCGGTTCGGGTGTTGTGGATTTTTCCGTGCACGGGCTGTCCTGAGCGGAAGAATGGAGAGGGGTTCCGCGGCGCGCGGCGCGGCTCCATCGGGGCTGCGCGCGTGGAAGGTGGCGGCGGCGATCGTCCTGCTGGCTCAAGGTAAGATGTTCACCAACAGAACCTGCACCAGACCTGACCTCAGGCTGGTCCCTGTCCCCCATGTCCCCCCATGTCCCCCCCTGTCCCCCCCTGTCCCCCATGTCCTCTGGACAACTCTGTCCTCCTGCTCGGTGGAGGAGTTTCGTGATATTCGAGGTGTGGCTCCTCAGATTGCTGCTGTCACTGTGTGGTTCTTCTCATTTAATTCCTGGCTGCTTCAGATGGCAGGTGACAGCTCAGAGGACCTAATCCCCCCCTGAGCCTCCCCCCGCGCTGACCTGCAGTCTGGGTTTACCTGCACGGTGACGTGTCCAGTTTGTGCCAGTTTGCGCCTCTGATGGCTCCATGAGAACTTGATCTGCATCTGCAGAGCAACAGGGGGTGGTGGGAGTGGGTGTGGGCGCTGTTCGACCCCTGCTCTTCATGTTGCCCCCCCCTTATAAAAACAAGCCTGTTAAGAATCCTGCATGGTCATGACAGAAACCTGCAGCTGATCGGGAAAACCTCATTCTGCTTAAATTATAAAATAATTTACATCATTTTCTGCAAATGTTGCATGTTTGGAATTTTTTTTTTTTTTAACATAAATCAGCTCGTCTTACCATAAAGATCGTGCACTGATGAGAGATAATACAAGGTCGTAATTGGTTTATCATTTGTAAATGTTTACAGATCTGGGATGGATCAGTATTGATCGTACTGGTTCCAGTTAATCTCCTGCAGATCTGCTGTTTTTTTTTAGGATGCAATCATCGTGTCTGCACAGAACATTTAGATTAAAGCTAAGATCTGTGACACTGACAGTCAAGAATCGTTTCCAACAGAGTCACGAACGATCCGACACCATAATAAAGGGATTCTACTCCGTGCACGCAGCAGGTTAAGTTGTAATAAGTGGTGCAGCCTGAAATAGTTTGCTCCAGTAATTTTCCACATGCGGGTCCACACTGAACGTAAACAAAACATTTTTACTCCAATCTGAACTGAAACACACCTGTTAATGATTCCACATGCTGTTAGCCTCACACTCCAGTAGTAATGGCACCAGCACGAACCTGTTCCATATGATTTACAGGTTATCTTAACTCCACGAGCGCGCCTTTGCACGAGCAGCACTCAGGCTGCAGACCCACACACATCAGACTGTTTTCCTGTAAACCATCAGCGTGGATCTGGCAGCCGGTTGTTTTCAGCTGGCTGCAGCTCGTATCGTCTGTCAGAGCTCTAACAGAATTGTCACGGAGGACAAAGGAGACTGGTCATACTGGAGCTGGGAAGACGTGTCATCCCGAGCGATGGTGCTCCTCGGATCAACGCAGAAGGTGTTGGGGCTTTCAGTTCTGAACGGCGACGTTTCGTGGACAAACTTGACCTTGATGGTAAAAATGTCAGCTCTCAGTTTCTCCTGGAAAAGTGGAGCAGAGCTCGCAGCTCAGGTTGGTGTGAGGAGGCCCAGACGTTTGTTAGGAAGCGGTCAGATTGTGGTGACAGTTCCCCCCCACAGGTTATGATTTAATTTGAACGTGCGACAACACGACTGTCTTGTTGGTGCAGGAAACCCTCCTCAGTCAGATCCTGCTGCTGCAGAGAAACCAGCTGGCTGACGTCAACACAAACAGCTGATGAACATCACGAGGAGGACGAGTTGGTTTTAGATCATAAATCTGAACCAGACGGTTCTGAACTGGTCCAGTTCACCTCGCCTTCAGGTGACTTGTCCAAACTGAGCCGTGCTTCTTCATATTTCTGCAGCTTTACACATGAACTGTGCATTCTCTGTGCACGACAAGACCCAAAGTAATGGGTCATGAAATGTTGTTATTTCCTATTTTGCCAGTTTTTGGCCACAGGGTGCAAAAACATTCAAGTCATCAGAGCATAGCCATGTGCTGGTGAGGACTATTTCCTGAAATATCTAGTTATGAGCTGTATGATCATGTTGGATTTATTATACTTCTGTTCTCAGATGTCAAACTCCTTTACCAACAGGAGCCACGTTCAGCTGATACATTAGCTCGAGTCAGAGCAAGAGTTTGATGTCTCATTTGACGTTCTGTTGCTCTCTCCACATCAGAATCAACAATGACAGAATGATCCAGCCTTCTTTCTGGCTTCAAAGTTAACCAGCTGGCAAGAGAAGTCTGCACTAAATGATGTCTATCTTTTTTTTTAACTGAGGGACCAGATTTGGTTTGCAGCAATATTGCCAAAAAAAAAAAAAAAATCCCATGATGGGTACCGGTAATAAATATTTATTTATGTCGACGATGTGGTGGTTTCTGGTGCTAACGGTGTGAACTGCTCTTTGCCTGGATGGTATTTGCATCGCTGGAATGTATTTCTTATTTATTTAAAATGTTTTGGTGTCTCCAAACCAAACATTGAAACATTTTGTGATCTATTTCAAGGTCTAGTGGTTTTTATTTGTGTGTTTGACATAAATGTGTACAGATGTGAGTCAGCAAACATCACGCTGAAAACCATATCAACAAACACGGCAGAGCTTTTTTTTTTTTTTTTTAACCACAGAAAAGTGGTTTTGTCAAATCTGAACGAGATTTTTCAAAATGCACACATTCTGTGCAAAAGACTGGCTCATCACAAGCACTTCTCATGAAATATAAAAACAAGCTAACATGTTCTAATTTCATTGAAACAAACTGAGTTTTAATTTGTAACACATTGTTAGTGCAACACTGGGGAGCAAAACCAACTTTACACGTCTGATGGGTGCAGAAATCAGATGTTGGTTTGAAGCTCGAGTCGTCGGTCAAACATTTAGTTCTCAGCATCAGTTTGGTTTTCTCATCCCAAAGTTCTCATTTGTCTTCAGCTGGTGAAACAGGAACTTTTAAAGTCACCTGAACAGGACTTGACGTGTATGGTAACTTTAAAATGTTTATTGTTCCCATTCATTCATTATAGCAGAAGTCTGAGCCCACTGCTCGGAGGATGAAGGATCAGCGCCGCTCGTCTGGTGAATGAACAGCTGCAGCAGATGTGAACACCAGCAGAGAAATGTGTTGCGTTCAAAGAACCGGGTTCACCTTGAGTTAGAAAAGGCAGAATAGGTTGAGTGGCTATCATTCTGCAGCAATGATAATGAAGTCACTTCAGGTGCCCCCTCTCCTCAGAGACTCTGCTATAGGCCCCATCCTGAGCTGAAATGTCAATGATGATGAGTCCCCTTGACGGCTCGCTGGAGACGAAGGCTGATTAGCTTATCGCTCGGAGAGCAGGCGGCCGATGATAATCGCCCTCGGAGCGTCGCGGCCTGATTATCGAGGGCCCTTATTAATGACTCAATGTTTGGTTTCGCTGTGTTGCTGTTTTACATATTTGAGGAGAGATGCATTCATTACTGATCTGTGATGGAAACTAGCTTCTGTGGGAAGTTCTCACTGATTCTGTGAGCTGCTGACTGGAAAGTTTGTCTGTGAATGTGTCGTCTGTCCATCTGTTAGCTGTGACGTCCAGGGTTCAGTCACGCTTCAGCTGCAGGAACCAGCAGGCATGAAGACCTGCTGGACTTTGTGCACGAGCGACGTTTCATTCTAAATTTAACTTGTATCCTGGAGAAACAGTCGAGGTTCATTGTGGTGTTTTTAATTAACGTGGCTGTTCTGGTTGATCTTCAGAGCAGCTCAGGTGTTCAGTCTTCAATCCTGAATGTCGTCTGTACCATCAGAGTTTGTGAAAAAGACAATCTACACCAAGCGCCTGAAATAACCTGCAAAATATCCTGGAAATTAAGGATGGTGGTTGTAGTACTAATTATTCTGATAAAAACACAGATTGTGTTTTTATGTGTTTCTTAATCTACAAGTTGCAGATTACTACAACTTTTATTTTTCTCAGTGAATGTTTGGTTTAATAAGAATAAAATGTAACTATTGCTGCATGAGTTGCAATTTCCTCTAGTGTCGGATGCTGTGCAGCTGGAAGGATTTTTTTTACTGAAACCTTTTTACTTTTGGACATTATGATGTGTAACCATGCAACAAGGTGTTTTTTTTTTAAACAACCAGGAGCAGCTGATTAACATCTCAAAAGCTCAAATATCTCAACTACAGCCCCAAATCCCAAAGGAGTTGGAATAAAAAAAAGGCGACGTGAATGATTCCCCGTCAACCTGGCAGAATTCTGCCCAGCATTCAGGCAGTCCTGTTGCCCAGGAGGACCGAGAGGCCCGCCGGATCTGACAGAAAGCTGGATCTGGGTGGACGGATCGGTATCTGTGGCCAGATTCTTTGGCTTCACTGCAGGAGATCCTTCCTGCCCACAGCTATCAACATCCATCTTGAATGAAACCAGGTTGATGTGCTACGACAACACTTAATTTCCTTCTGGGATTAATAAAGTATTTTCGAATTTGGAGTGAATTTGAATGAGGAACATTGTCGTCTTGTGCAACAAGTTTCCTCAGGAGGAGCTGGAAATTCTTCACATAGCTGACTCTGGGTCAGTGCTGGATAAAAAAAAAACACACAACCAAACCAGAGCTGGATATGAAAGCAGACACTTTCATTGCTTTAATTAATATTCATAACCAAGTATGAACTGTGAGCTGCCCAGCTGGTGACTTTTCCGGCTCTTGGAAGAAAATCACAGAATTCTTATTAAAAAAAGGCATTTGTTCACTGCAGGTGCTCGGCTCAGCAGCAGTTTATCTGACCATTTCATGAAGTTTGTCTGGACGTAATTATCCTGAAGTTTAGAGTCCGAGCATTAAAAAGATCAACTCCAGGTTCTGATGGCAGCACGACGTCGAGGAGCTCCTCAGGGCTGACGAGGTCTGAAGTGTTGCTGGAGATGTTTGAGGTTCTCCTTGTTTTTCTGTGAGCTCATCACGAGTCCAGCTGGATGGTTTCCAAAGGAGCCACCCCTCAGGGGGTGATGAACGACTCCCCGACGTGTCGTCATTTGATTATCGTTTTTTGTAAGTCCGTTTATGAGACACTTCGACTTTATTACTGGCCTTCATGCCAAACTGTGTTTGTGTTAAAGTGTAATTATCTCGTGAACCTCTGGACGGACTTGAACACCAAAGTATTGCATGAACATCTACACTTGATTAACTTTTGGCGTCAGCCCAGTTTAAGATGGCCGTCGACTTGATCCAGCACAAAGATTGGTGACGCGGTTTTTGCAGATTAAATTGTGGGAGTAGCTGAGAGTCATCCTCAACTCGTGCTTTAAGCTCCACCTCATGTTGAGAATGATGCATGAAATCAAATCTGACGCGGGTTTGACCAGAACAGCTGTGAGGTCATAACTTTTCAGAATAAGAGTCTTAGTTTAGTCTCTTGTTTGAACGGCGGCGGGCGATAAGCATTCCCTGTAGAATTAGCAGTTCTGATGCTTCCATGCATGAAATCGGTTTCCAGTAAATAACCTTTTAATTATAGCCTTTATGGACTTTTAATGGTTCGACTGCATTTGTGTTTCTCCTGTTTGTGGAGTCATTGATCGTGGATTAAAATGTTAACGACCTTCCAGAAGTGAGCTAATGAAGCGCGTGATGCGGCGATGTGCATGAGGCCGTTTGTTGATCATTCAAATCGCTTTTATTTCTACGTTCAGGGGCCCGAGGTGCACGTTTTATTTTGTAGAGCCCTCTCGGATATTAGGAAGTGGTTGTCATGGATACGGCGTGTGAGGCTCAGATGTTTTCTGATCCTTTTTGCTGGTCGGTTCGTCTCTGATCGTTGGCTGAAGTTCTAGTTCCTGTGCAGCGGAGAAGCTCCATCGTTACAGCTGGAGTCTGAAAGTGGTCAGTGATGTTCGCTTCTTTAGCTCTTCAGAGGAAAGTGGTTTTCCTGTTGCACATCTCACTTCTGGAAATCAGCCGTATCATGACTTAACACCTCCGTGCTTCTTTGTGGTTCTTCAGCAAACAGGTGTCGGTGGGACGAGGGGTCACGGAGTCACAGTGGTGCCGATCCGATCTGGGTCCAGTCAGCTCTGCATCATTCACTTCTCCCTCCATCAAGCCTAAATAAATCTAAACTTCTACTAAGGATTTCTACCAAGCTCGTTCTTTTCATTTCTCTTTTCATTCATCCATTCTTTCTCATTCTTCTCATGACCCGTTCAGAGCCATCCGGGCTGGCAGCCGCTCCATGCCGGCTCCCGAGTGGAGGCCTTTTGTTGGACCAGCTTAAAAAGATACCAGCCTCCCCTCCTCTCTTCCATCCCCTCTTCTCTTCCTCCCTCCATCCCCTCTTCACCTCTCCTGGTTCTTTCCAGCTTTCATTGTGTGGGAAGCGAAAGGGGGAAATCCAGAAGTGTGAAAATGTTTAGACAAGCCTCTCTGCTCTGTCTGTTCTGAGCTCGCAGTTCCACAGACCACCGGGGCTCCACTTCTCCTCCTCCTCCTCCATCGCTGCTTCCTCCTCTGATGGAGTCTGCTGGTGACAAAATGGGAATCACTTTAATCGTGCGTGTGGGAGAGCAGCAGTGGATCAGGCTGCGATGTGACTCGCTGACATTTCCTGTTGTACCCATGTGGGCGATTTAATAAGCGCAGCAGCATTTGTTTGCTCCACTTGCATCATTATGAAGCCTTAAGGCAGGGCTTTTCCCCGCTGAGACGAGGGGAGAGCTTTGCCTAAACTCTGCTACTGTAACTAAAATTAACCCACGTAGGCAGATTTATAAAGTATTTGCATCATGGCTGAGTAAAAGTAAGCGAAAGGCATGCTGGTCATTTAAAATGTCTGACATCACTAATGTGATCTGGTACGACTAAGTCCCTGCAGCTCCTTTTAGTTTTTATTTTTACCCACTTACTGTGTCTTTGTGTAATCAACAAGATGTTAAACTAAAATGTTCCAGTAGGTGGAATAAATTTAACTCGTAAATATTACAATCAAACAATACAACAGTGTGATTAGAGGAAAAACGGTTCGAGCGGTTCCCCTTCAAGGAAAAGAGCAGAAACTGAAAATGAGTTGAGTTTTGAAACCTGCAAAAAAAAAAAAAAAAAGCTTCTCTATTCTCCTCTACTTCCATTCTGTCAACAGGACCGGTTAGAAAGTTCTGTTTAGAACCGTTTATTGTCATTAAAACATAAAACAGTCTTTGTTAAATGCTAACATAACAGCGATTCTGGTACAAATGGTGGGACGTTGAGTAAAATGTGAATAAAACAAAATGCAAATCTTACAAACCCACGTTCACAACAAAAACTGGTTAACATGCTGAAACTAAGGAATTGTACCATTTTTATGGAAAGTAAGATAATTTAGAACAAATCTTAAAGTTATGAGGCAACAAAAGACTAAAAGTTGTACGAATAAAAAGCATTTTGTAGCGTTTAGGGTAACCGGTCATTCAGAGGACTGAAGAATCTGAATCTCTGAGAAGTAAAGATGGGCAGAGGTTCACCAGTCTGAAGAACCACTTCTAAAAATAGTGGAACAACTTCAGATCAGACCAACCACTAGGGCTGCCCATTCTGTTCATAACTTGTATGGACAGAACTTCTCGGTGCAGTCAGGGGGTGGCCGGTTCAGTGGCCTCAGGATTCCATCTCTGCTCTTTGCAGATGATGTGGTCCTGTTAGCGCCATCGTGCCGTGATCATCTCTCACTGGAGTGGTTCACAGCCAAGTGTGAAGCAACTCGGATGAGAACCAGCACCTACAGATTTGAGGTTGTGGTCCTCAGTCAGAAAAGGGTGGATTGTTCTCTTCAGGTCAAGGGTGAGGTTCTGCCTCAAGTGGAGGAGTTCAAGTATCTCGGGGTTTTGTTCAC
>JARVGS010000736.1:29148873-29167804 GCA_031762315.1 Hypsolebias antenori
ACATCGAGAGGAGCCAGTTGAGGTGGCTCGGGCATCTGGTTAGGATGCCTCCTGGACGCCTCCCTGGTGAAGTGTTCCGGGCACGTCCCACCAGGAGAAGACCCAGAAGAAGACCTAGGACACGCTGGAGGGACTATGTTCCTCGGCTGGCCTGGGAACACCTTGGGATTCCCCCGGAGAAGCTGGCCCAAGTGGCTGGGGAGAGGGAAGTCTGGGCCTCCCTTCTTAGGCTGCTACCCCCATGACCCGACCCCGGATAAGCAGAAGAGAATGTATGGATGGATGGAGCCGCATTCCTCATTCCTGATTACCTCCCTCTGTGTGCTCCCGGACCACTGAGGTAGCAAAACTTTCTTTGAACTATATCTGATTTGACCCTCAAAGTGCATTTATTTAGCAAACGTTAGACTGAGACACACATTTACCTATACAGTAATTTCGAGCAAGTACATGTTTTTAGTTAATCTTGTTAAATTTTTCTTAAGATCCTCATGTGCACGCTCCCGCGGCTGCCATTTGGCAGCCCATTGATTTGTTGGCACAACACTGGCCCACATTTCTGGGTTGTCAGCTGTGACACGTAATAAACGCTACACGTCAGCGGTGATGCATAATAGATGCGACATATACAGCGAAGCGACATATTTAAGGATTTTTCCACTTTATTAGACAAATATGGACGGATGCGACTTATCGGGTGGAGCGACGTGTACGGCGGAAAATACGGTAGTTGATTTTTAAGTAAAAATGTTTGTTTCAGCTGTCGGAGCTGCTGCTGCGTGTTTACTACCAACCTCAAACACCCCACACCAGCACATTCCTGCTGTAGCAGGTCTAATTAATGCTTTCATTAAAAAGAAATGCCAAAGGTAGCTAATTAAAAAACCAGAGTCCACCAAACGTGTCCGATTATTTCTCTGTAGCTGAACTCGCTCTCTGCTGGTTAGAACTGATGTAATCAGAGTTTATGGTCATATTTGTGGCACAGTTTTGATATATTTGACTGAAGACATAAATTATGAAAATAAAACACAAAGTGGTAGAAGTGTTAAAATTAATTTATTTTGAAATTTCTAATGTGTTGTGAAACACTCATAACTATGCATGAAATCTTAAAATTACAGCTATTACTATTTAAACTGAATGTGCAACAATTTAAACATGAACCTAAAAACAATTTCACTAGTAAGTTGCATAAAATCTCACTGTTTAAACATTCTAGTTCATAGATTTTCTGGTTATTTTATTGTTTTTAAACTTATTATACATTATTTTTCATAATTAACATGTTTGATGAAGTTCTCAAACACTTAATGCATGTTATGACTTTATAACAGTTTTATTTAAATCTTTTTTAATCCAAAAGCCTCTGAATCGTGTAATGAAATGCTTTAATAGTGTTTGAGTTAATCTCCTGGTTAAGTTTTTGTAAAAGCACCAACACTGAATCTGAAACAAATGCCCCTAAAAATGACACAATAAGGTTTATTGTCCTTTTTCTATCTGAATTTAATTCAGCAGCTGTTTGAGTTGACGAAGCTTATTTCACGTTTGTGCTTTTACATTTTTCCCTCAAACAATAAATGTTCCATAATTACACGACGGACAGCTTTTTAATCCTTAGCTGATTTTTCTGACCGTGACCCCTAAATCTTTCTTTTCAGAGATGATTTACTTTTTCTGTCTTTGTTGGATTCTTTCTGCGTCGGCTCATATTTTAGTTTATTTTATAGATGTGTCATTATAAGTCTTGAATTTTTGATATGTTCTGTTTAAACCATGCAGGATAAAACCACAGCATCCGTGAGGGGGGAAATAAAACAATAATCCCAGATTACAGACTCCAGTCAAAGTGATTTATCTTCCTGAAATCGGGTGAAACTGCAGCTCTGGACTTGGTTCAGATTTTTGTAGAAACTTTCCTCGGACATTGAGTCTCGTCATATGTTTGATTCCTCAAAGCCCCCCCCCAGCTCTGTTATCAGCAGAATAAAGGTCAGTCTTATCCTGGCATTCATAAGTTTAAAGCAAAGTTTGATCCTCACGTTACGTTTTATTTTAATCTCCTTCACTGTACAGTCCAACTACAGTTTTCTTACAGATTAGAGTCTTCGTTTAAAATGTGATCAGAAAGCCTGTGCTGACATTTACAGTCGACCAACGGTGCTGGAGCCACACAAGACAAACCACAATATTTGAAGAATGAGTTTTTTTCATCAGCTCTTATCCAAATAATGTTAGAAAGTATTATTGATCCAAAATGCAGCTGTTCAGATCCATCTTTCCCAAAAACGAGTTGTTTCATTTCAGGCTCGGTGGTTGTTTCTAATAGCTGCTGTAAACAGTCTCACCTGAAAAATGTCACCTGGCTGCAGACATGGCGCCTCGAGCTGCTCCACAGTGGTCCTCGCTGCTTTTAAAGAAATGATAAATGAATCCATTGACCACCGAGGAGTGTGTGTTGGGGGTGGGTGGGGGGTGCACTACATCAAAGGAGCAGAACTGTGTCAGAAGTGAAGCCAAAAAGGTCTTTGCTTTGTGAAAATTGCTGTCCAATACCGACCACTCCATCCCTCGCTCAGCTGCCATTTTCCATCATTTCATGAGGCCCGTCTCTTCATCAGTTGAGTGGGCAAAGATGGAGTTTTGCCTCTTCACTCTTCAGTGGAGTGGGCAGAGATGGAGTTCTGCATCTTCACTCTTCAGTGAGTGGGAAGAGTTGGAGGTCTGCCTCTTCACTCTTCATCAATGGAGTGATCAGAAATGGAGCTCTGCCTTGTCGCTTTTCAGTGGAGTGAGCAGAGATGAAGCTCCAACCTCTTCACTCTTCATCAGTGGAGTGAACAGAGATGAAGCTCTGTCTCTTCGCTCTTCTGTAAAGTGGGCAGAGATGGAGCTCCGCCTCTTTACTCTTCAGTGGAGTGGGCAGAGATGGAGCTCCGCCTCTTCAGTGGAGTGGGCAGAGATGGAGCTCCGCCTCTTCAGTGGAGTGGGCAGAGATGGAGCTCCGCCTCATCACTCTTCTGTAAAGTGAGCAGAGATGGCGCTCCGCCTCTTCACTCTTCAGTGGAGTGGGCAGAGATGGAGCTCCGCCTCTTCACTCTTCAGTGGAGTGGGCAGAGATGGAGCTCCGCCTCTTCACTCTTCAGTGGAGTGAGCAGAGATGGAGCTCCGCCTCTTCACTCTTCAATGGAGTGGGTAGAGATGGAGCTCCGCCTCTTCACTCTTCAGTGGAGTGGGCAGAGCTGGAGCTCCGCCTCTTCACTCTTCAATGGAGTGGGCAGAGATGGAGCTCCGCCCCTTCACTCTTCTGTAAAGTGAGCAGAGATGGAGCTCCGCCTCTTTACTCTTCTGTAAAATGGGCAGAGATGAAGCACCGCCTCTTTACTCTTCTGTAAAATGGGCAGAGATGAAGCTCTGCCTCTTTACTCTTCTGTAAAATGGGCAGAGATGAAGCTCCGCCTCTTTAATTTTCTGTAAAGTGGGCAGAGATGGAGCTCCGCCTCTTTACTCTTCTGTAAAATGGGCAGAGATGAAGCCCCGCCTCTTTAATCTTCTGTAAAATGGGCAGAGATGAAGCTCCGCCTCTTTAATCTTCTGTAAAGTGGGCAGAGATGGAGCTCCGCCTCTTAACTCTTCTGTAGAGTTGGAGATCTGCCTCTTCATTCTTGTAGAGAGGGCAGAGTTGGAGCTCTTCCTCTTAACTCTTTAGCTGAGGGGCTCAGCGGGGGCGACCCTTCGTGAGACCTCCCCTCGCTGATCCTGTTCCTGCAGGATTTATGTGAGGATGGAGGTGTTTTTTAGAGTCACTCTGGCAGATTTAAAGCGCAGCGACCACAGTATGAAACAAACAAAGGTCAGAACCGGGTCAGATGTGTGTGAGGGGGATTAAAGTGAGTTGAAGCAGAACTATTTGATTCAACGTTCAGAGCTTCTAGGAATCTGAAAATCCAGTCAACTCCTGTTTGTACTTTTTGTGTCAGATCTTTTTTGTGTCAGATCTTTGTAAGAAACTTCCTTAGTTTAAATAACTGAAGTTAAAAATATAAACTCTTGTTGAGTTTTGAAGCAATCTGAGTTTCTGAAGATGGTCATTCTGGAAAGATCTGCACATGTTTTATTTAGGGCTGGAAACATGATTTCTTATTTACTTTTTTGTACTTTCAAATAATATCTGAAGGCTTAAGTAAAAGTGGATTCCTATTTGCCCACAAGCAAAGCAAAAAGTTGCAACATACCATACCAGTGATGAAAACAGCTCTGAACTCTCCACTTTCAGACAGAAAAAAAAAAGATAAATATTTTAAACAGAAGAGTTAAGCAAGTTACAACTTGAACGTGAAAGTTTTCCTATTTAAAAAAAAATCTTTCTACTTTAATTTACTTTGCTACATGAAGTGTAAACAGGCAACAAGGCTGTAAACTCCCAGCAACACCACATTAGTTTCCTCCACTCACTTGAAACATGAATGTTCTGTTTCAGAATAAGATGTGAAGAAATGCTTCAACGTGCTGCAACTCTGCAACCCTTCATTCATCCTTAAAATCAGCAAAACAATGAATATGTTTTTCCATCATATTTGGAGTTGTGGAGAAACAAAAGACAACTTCTTTGACGAGTTGTGACCAGACTTCTACATAATGGAGGCCAGTCGGTGAGTCAGCAGCACAGCCGCAGTCCGTGGTGACGTTCAGCAGAGGACGGCAGCAGTCGGAGCAGAAAGCTGATGAACGGAAGGAAAGATGGAGCGAGAGAAGGAAAAGAGGAATATTCAAACTGAAGACTGAGCTGAGCCCTGCAGAGTGAAAACTTGGACAGATGTGCATGCGAGTGTGAGAGTTGCAGCTTGTTTGTCCCTGCTCAGCCTGTTTTTATCATCCAGCTGCATGTTTCTGTTGCCGGAGCACGTCGGTGCATGTTTTAAAGACGGAGGGCGTGAAACAATGACTGAAGACTAAAGTGTTGCCAACTGAGGGACTTTGCCACTATATTAATCTCTTATTATTATTTATTTTAAACATCACAATTCCAACCCTCATAAAGTGACCCAAACCCCTGGCAGTGTCCGCTTCTCATTGGACAGAACAGTGCGTGAAATGATGCCAAGAAATCATAAAATTTGTCACTTGTGTTTATTTTTATTTATTTTTTTTTTAAGATACTAAAGAGGTCTGAAAACTTTTTATAGTGACGCGTGTGAAGCCGCCACTGACTCTGGCAGCTGTGATTATTCATGGTGGGATGTAAATAACTTTTTCAATCTAGAATAAATCAATGTGGGCACGGTGGCTCAGTTTGTAGAGCTGCTGTATCTCAGTGAGAAGGTCGCCAGTTCAAATCCCATCCAGCTGCCTTTCTAGATAGAGTTTGCATGTTCTCTCCGTGCATGCGTGGGCTTTCTGCAGGTACTCCGGTTTCCTCCCACAGAACAAAAACATGCAGGAAGAAGCAGGTAAAGATGATGGATGGATGAATGGATGTATAGATAAATCACTGTAGTAATGTTTTTGTTTGGGTCACTTTTTCTGGTCCCAAGCCTGGAAAAAGAGAAATTGTGACTTCAAGTAAAACAAAAATCAACAGAAGGAAGTTGATTTGTCCTTCTGGACATGTTTAGATTTTTTTTTTCTAAAACATTATTCTTTTCTGGTCAGTTAAGCAAATTAGATGCTGTTAATCCTCCTGACTTTTAGGACAGCTAATAGCTACTTTCCTGACTGAGGAGTTGTCAACAATGGAAGACCGGCCCTCCTCTCCCCTCAGCCCTCTGTTTACCAGAAGCTCTCCAATCTTCAGCTCTCACCCCCCGCCCCCACTATGTCCTTTCTTCCCCATCTCCATCTCTGTTTGTATTCTGAGCGTTCGGACCGGCTGGATGTGAGCTTGGCAGCGACACAGGCCGGCGCTGTCTTTTGGAAGCTGCAGGGAAAAGTGATAGAGGGAGAAAAGAAAAACGAGAGCTTGCAGACACAACGCTCGGTCAACAATGGAGTTAGACAGATTCAAAACATGCCTGGAACACAGACCTCCTCTTAAACATCCTTAAACAAAAGAAACAACGGAAAGATTTACAACGAATTAGGTTTATTGGCAACAGGCCTGTAAGAGGACTGGGTTTAAACAAAGCATCTTCGAAGTAAAGATGGGCAGCGGTTCACCAGTCAGAAGTATCTTATTATATTTACAGCCCATACTGTCAAAAGATTAGAAGAATGTGTAGAAATCTCTGAGCTCAGAGGCTGAAAGTCAACATTGGATGGTCATGATCTTCTGGCCCTCGGGAGCCTTCACTAAGAACAGAACCTTTTCTGGACATCACTGACTCAGGAACACTTCCACACATCATCGTCTTGAAACCTAGTGCATCATGCCATCATCAACTGCTGCATAAAGCTCTATCATGCCAAAAAAAAAAACATATGAGAACGCCTAGAAATGCCTCCATTTTTTTCTGGGCCAAAAATAACTTAAAATTGACAGAACTGTTCTTTGGTCAAAGAAATCTAATTTGGAAGTTGTTTTTGGAAACCTCAGACTACAGCGCAGGGCTATTCAACTGGTGGCCCAGGGGCCAAATCAAGCCCACTCAGTTCAGATTCAACTGGTGGCCCAGGGGCCAAATCAAGCCCACTCAGTTCAGATTCTACTGGTGGCCCAGGGGCCAAATCAAGCCCACTCAGTTCGGCCCACCAATGGGTTAATTTCTAAAAAAAAAAAAAGGATTTTAAACCATAAAACAAACAATAAGTGCTGGATGTCCCACCCCTGAGCTCTCTGCTTTCAGTAACTGTGGCCCACTGGGCAATTTAGTTGAAAAGTCCTGCTATAGAGGCTGCCTCTCTAATGGTATGGGGGTGCATTGCTGTCTTTGGCACAGGTGGTGAAATAATCTCGGCTGTGAATATCCTGAAAGCTTCTGACATTTCATTCCATTAGATACAGAGATGTCTAGTTTGAGGCATGCAGAGTCCTCTCGTTCCAGCGCCTGCGCTCAGACTGATCTTCTGCAGCAGGTCTGAACGTAAACAGTTATTTTTCTTCTGTGCACGTTGGCAGACTTGTTGAATAACTGGAAACTCGCTACGCTGTACGCTCAGCCAAATGCAACAAGGATCAGGCTCGCATCGCACAGCTTGGGTCCAAGCGTCTGAGATGAGTCAGATCAGAGGTCCGATACGCAGCGAGCCGGTCCACAGCTGGCTCGGGTCCAGTTCGCTCCTGACTTCCAGCTACTGAGTCACAACTTGGCCTGGAGTGTTTGCAGACTGCGAGAGGTTTAGCAGAACTGGCTGTGATTCATGCAGCTCTGAGAGCATATGTGTTCTGCCCACTGGGCGAACTACACGTCAGTAACAGTGAGTTGAATGTGCTTTTAATTTGAAATGTGAGTCTGCAGCTAATGGCAGGAAGAGGATCAGCTGTGAAATGTTCATAAAAATGCTTCAAATGTACTAAAAACAAAACAAAAGTCAAGTTGTAAAGGTTACACTTAAAATTAAAGAAACAAGTGATTATTTCCTGAAACTTATATTAAAATCTGTCCAATGGTTTGAGATATTTTGCTAAAAGACATGTAGGGTTGATGCCAACAGGTAAAATAAAGATGTAATAATTATAAATCAGCTTTAATAATGTCATGAAATGTGATTATCAGTGATTTTGACAGAAAGGAACTTGTGTTGTGAGAAGAAGAGCTCCGCCTCAGGAAGTCTGTCCACGACTTGATGTTCTGCTCGTGTCCATCCTTTCTGCTGGATGGAGACACATGTCCTCACTGCTGCTCTTAGAGACAATGTCTTCGCCTGGGGCGACGCCCGGCTCAGGCCCCCGCTCTCCTCCTCTTCTCTCTAAATGCTGTTCTTTTCCTCCTTTTCCTTTCACCTGTCAAGTCCACTTCCTCTCTTTCTCACTCTTCGTTTATTCCTGTCTCTGTGAGGCTCTTTAAAACGCTTGACCCAGTTTTCATGTCTACAACCTCGTTTTGTCCCTTTTTGTTTCGCTGATTCTATTTTTTCATCTCAGTCTTCTAAAAATGCTGCTGGAGTCCGTGTTCGTCAGTTAGCAAAATACATCAAGGACCACTGGAAGGATTTTAATGAAACGTTCAGGAATGAAGCGCTAAACGGATTTACTTTTGGACTTGGCTCGAGTTAAGACCAAAATGACCGTTAGTGATTTATTTATTAAATTTAACAGATATTGAGCTAAAATTTGGTTTGTTGTAGCCAAGTCGTTTATAGTCCAGGCTGTATCATCAAGGTTTGACCAAAACATCTCCATCGCACATTTAACAGAAATTTTTTTTTAGTTTCAGACATTGAACGGTGACGCAAACTTTTCAAAATGCTTTTTCTGTTGCTCGCTCTTTTCAGTTTGATCTTTTTTAAACTTCTCAGGTCTCGCTGCCTCCTTCCTTTCCACTCTCCGTCCTCGTCTCCGCTCCTTTCCGTCACCTCGTTCATTAATTTTCCCGCCTTTCACGCGACGTGTCCTTCTGTTTCGTTTGTCTCCGTCTGCTCGCAGCACTTTGTCACCAGTTCATCACCGCCAGCAGTCAGACTCGCCGATTAATGACGTTACGTGGAAACTATCTCCGTCCGGCTTTATCGCTGTCGCTGACATGATTTGAATTATTGGTTCTTAAAAACGGAAAAGTGCTCTGATGTTCTGATCCTCTGTCTGTCATTCAGTGGAGCTCCGACTCGTTACCCGTACATAAAAACTCAGCTTTTTTATCTTCAGCTTGTCTTGTTTAAAAACTGGTAACGTCTGTGGGAGGAGCTTATACTGATCTGTTTAGGCCTGTAGTCATTTTCTTTATTCTAAATATGATTTAAATGATATATCAAACAAACATTGTGGAAATGTTTTAAAATTCTCATTGAAGTTCTTTGGTCAAGTGGATTTATTCAGGCAGATCATTTTACTCGTGTTTGTCTGTTAGCAAAATATCTCACGAATCACTAAATGTGTTTTTAAAAATCTTTCAGGTGTTTAAATTTTAGACGACCAACGCAGCTCATCACCTTGAGCCACAGACTTCAGTGAGTTTGACTGATATTTTGCTGAAACCTGTTTCAGCCGAGACTCAGTTTGTGACAAAGAATGAAAATAAAATGTTTTTTACAGAACGAACTCCGACTAGAAGCAGTTGGACTTTTGAAACAATAAAAACACACCAGAAATAAAAGCTATAGAACATATTGTTTTCCTTTGACATCTTAATTCTGAGTTTTTTTTTTTTTTTTTTTAAATTCTGCAGTTTTCTTTTTCATCCAGCAACATCTCATAAGCTCATGACGTTAAACGTCTACATGTGTCCTGCTGACGGGGATTGTAGCTCTGGAACAGTAAATAAACACAAACAATAATTTATAATCTCGTGCAAATCTTTTGACGTTCAAAAGAAACTAAAATATTTGGTAAAGATGTGATGGAGAGCATACATCATAAGCCAACAACGCCTACCCCACTGCCTCACATGTGATCAAACCCCGGCCGTATGATCTCTGACAGACAGATGCTCATCGGAGACGTTTGGCTCAGTGCGACATGAGCAGTAACCCTGCAGGACTGCTGCTGGTGCTCACTCTGTAAAGGCTGTAAGTGAGAGATTTATTGTCACATTTGAAGCATCAGTGCGACTCAATAACAACTTAAAGCACACAGCAAACAACAGACAGCAGAGCTATGAAGGTGTTACAGGAAGAGAGGGGGGAGGTGTTGCTTTTAGCCTCGCCGGAGTGATCTTCTCGCTCAAAAGGCGTACTTAAAGCTCTATGGATTATTAATGCCTTATCTCAGAGGAGCAACCCCTCTGCCATCCATCATGATCCTCATTCTCCTCATGTTACTCTGCTCTGTTCCCCTCCTCACCCATATTCAGTCTCCATCAGCACTCCTTTATCCTCCTCTGTGTTTGTTGTTGGCCTCCTCTGCTCCCTGTTACACTCCCTAAATCAAGAGTTGGCTCGCATGACTCAAAAAGAAAACAGTGGCAAAGACAGTTTAATGCAAAGAATAATAAGAAAACTCAAACACGAGGGAGACGAGAGCTCCGTCCAAAACAAACCGAACGGGGAGAGCGGGCCTCGAACCAGCCGCGCATTCAAACAGCTGGATTGGAGTTCCTCCTCAGAACTAACGGCTGTAAACTAAAGATCCAAAACTGCCTGTAATGTACAGCCCAGCTGAAAGGAGGTGGAAAATAAAATAAAACCATTTGCTTTTGGAGGCTGAATATAGCATGAGACTGTTCATCCATTCAGCATCGAAGAAAAGGATAAAAACTCATTTATTGATCAAAAGTGTTAAATTCACAGCACAATAGTTGAGACTTTGACTGTATACATGGTGCCTTCACAAAGATAAGTCTGTAAAACTTAAACAAGCCATGAATAGGATGAAACATTCAGTTCAGGTAGAAGGGGAGATGCATTGACAGATTGGGCCCTCATCTATAGTATTGAAGGTGTTGCTCCGATTTGTTGTCATGAAGGATGATTTAAGTCCAAATGCGAAGCTTCCAGACCACAGCTACGCTCATGAGGGTTGGCTCATGTGTCTCAGGTAAAAGCAGTTGTTAGGCTGATTGGTAACTCTAAATTGACCCTAGGTGTGAGTGCAACAGGTCCCTCTTGTAAATGAGTCCCCGTGGCTCAACGAGGCTAGCCTGTATAAATAAAGGTCGAATGAATGAGTGAATGAAATAAGCGTCCTCTGTAGGGTGACCAGGCTCAGAGGGGCGAAGCTCCATCATCTAGGCTTGGAGTGGAGCTGCTGCTTTACTGCTGATGGGTGTCCGGTTAGGACACCAGAACTTGCTGAAGGGATTATAAATCGTCTCTGGGTTGAAAACACCTTGGGATCCCCCAGGAGGACTGGGTTTCTCTCCTGGACCTGTTGCCTCCATGAAAAACAGTTCTAGAGAAGAAGAAAGAGTTTATATCTTGAAACGCCTCTCTTGTGTTTTCATGTAGACAGCCCAAGTGCAACCTTTTGAAAACAGTAATGTTGTAGCCCTGCCTCTATTGTGACCTACAAACAGGCCATCCTCTTCTTCTTGGGTTTAAAGTTCACAACAAGTGCGTTGGCTTTATGTTTATGCACCACGCCTCGTTTCCGGTTTTGGGTGTGTGTTTGTTGCAGAGTTTCGCCGCCACCTACAGGCCTGGTGTTGTTACTGCGTTATTTTGGGTCATTTTTGAAGTTTGTGTTGAAGACGAAGGGTGTTGTGTGAATTGGGTATATTTTTATAAACAAATTGTTTTTGACTCTTCCTCCATGTGGGTGTGGCCTTCCATTCATCTGTATTCTACTGCTTGTGTGGTCCTTGGTTTTACCTTTTGGCTCCTCTTTCAGTGCCTGACTGTGTTCACGTTACATTAGTCGTCCTTTCTGAGTTCTTGCAGAGTGAATGTCGTCCTCCCTCCCTGTAACTTCACTGCTGTCTAACTGCATCTTAACAAAGTGCACAATTAACCAGTGAGGATTCTGCTGCAAATGTAGCAATAAATAATTCAGGGCTTGGACATCAAGCAGCTCAGACCTGGATCTCTCACCGTACATTCCTGTCTGCTGGCGTTAGATAGGTTCTGATGTGCTCTGACATCTACTTATGAGGTTTTACAGATGGTATGATAAAATGTTGATTTAGAGAGCAGGAGAGGTGACATAACTGTTTTAATCTGGACTTTGATACATCTTTAAAACCCCAAATCTGATAGGATCTTCCAGGTTTACGTGTCCTGTTGGACGAGGAGGTTTTTAAAACTTCCTCTCCTCGTCTGTGTTGGTTTCTTCAGTTTGGACTGAGTTGCTTCCAGGGAGAACGTTCATTCTGGTATCAGACTACCCGGTATCAACTCACTAATGTCCTGGAGGGCTGTGAGCAATACAGATCAGCTTTGGGACTGACAGTTTGTTTAGTTTTCTAGGTTAAAAAGTTAACTTTTTGTTGCTTCTGCTGATCCTCTCAAGGCTCTGACAGAACCGCCTAAAGCTGTTCAAAGTTTTGGTCCACTCCAGTTTGACAACTGAACGTTGAATTTTTATGGGCCTGAAATCTGTTTCTGCTCCGTACATTTAACTTGTTTTAGACTTTATGGTTGATTTGTCTTTGTCATATGATCATGTTTCCTCATCATATATTAAAGATTTATTGACATTAGTTGTCAAATGTTGGTTTAACCTCAAACAGCTGAAGCACCAAAAAAAAAACTGCTGTAAATCTCAAACTTTTGTCTGACTGGCATTTTTAATTTCTCTAAATAATCATCTAATTGTAGTATAATGAACTACATTTTCTGCAAAAAGCTGCATGAATGATAAACTGAATGGCTAAAACAGAGCTGTTAAAGCAGGCAGAACAGACCAAAAACAGCAGAACACAAGCTAAAAGCTAAATGCAATCTCAAATGTAAAGCTCAAGGCAGATATTAAAGCTAAAATTGCCCAATTAAACTAAGCCACACATCTAAACTAATACAAATCCTCAAATTAGCTGAACAAATGCCAAAGCTGAAATTAAAATACAGTAGCTAAAATGAGCAAAATTGCTGCTTAAAGTTTAAAAGTAGCAAAATTTAGCTATAAATCTAAAAGGATAAATAAAATTATAATATAGCAGATTTTGAAGAGAACAATAATTTGCTCCATTTAATGAGCTCCCATTTCTGTGGGTTATTTTATTTTATATTAGGTTAAACCAGTTGTAAAGTTTAACAGTTACAAAGGCCAAAGCATCCATTTCCAGAACGAGCCGAAGGTTTTTTTTATAAGTTAATTAAAATAACACAAAGTATGCAGTCGTGGCGTGTCTACAAAAACAACAAAAGAAACTATAAGCAGGAAATTAATGAAAATGCTGACTCAGCGTCCACACCAACAGAATAATAAACCAGTTTATATTTAGAAGGATTAGATTTACCAAAATAAGACGAAAACTGCATTGTGATGACGCAGATTGAAATGTCGCACGGATAAATATTGAACTCAGGAGTTTTAAATGTTTTATTTAACTTTCCATGTGGCTGAGATAAAACCAAAGACTGTAAATGATCTATAAAACTATTTGTTGGCTGCGGAGCGACTGCCTGAGATGACAGAATGGGTCATTTAGAGCTAATTGGATGGTTGGTGGTTTAATCAGCATGTGGAAATGAGTGCAGTGGAGAGATGCCCTTTAGTTTTTAGAATGCAAAGTTCTGCCTGACTGAGTCTGCAGCAGCTGGTTTCTTCTTCCACGCTCTTTGAGATGTTTCCCCTCACTGTTCAGGAGCGTTTCAGGCCTGGTCACACATTCCCACCTCATCAGGTGTGGTGTTGTACCGACCTGTGGGTTCTTTGGATCGTGGAGTCATCGTCACCTGTCAGTTCACCTCCCTGACCGTCGTTGCAGACGTCAGGTCATATGGTGAAGGTGTGAATGGTTCTGAAAGTGCCCGGGGAGTCCGGGCTGCATCGTGAACGTTGGAAAGGTGAATTGTCTGTGTGTTAATGGGTGAATGGGGCTTGAACTATAATGTGTTTTTAAAGGTCAGCAGCACTAGAAAGGCTCTGTATTCACTCCATTTACCTTTTTAAATGGCCGCAGTGCCATAAAGCCTGATTGCAGCTCTTTAATGTTCAGCATCAGGGTCGAAACATCGTTAAACGTAGAAAAACCTTGAACCTCTGGAAAATACAGAAGCACACCATTTTATTGGTTTGTGTTAAAAAAAAAAAATCATGAAAGCTAACAAATCCAAATTCATCCCCCATTTGACATCTTTAGCAATCAGTTTTATGTTTGGTGTGAAAGTAGCTAAGGGTCAGTTATATCTGAAGCTTTAATGCATTTTGTAACATCTCGCATGATATTGTGTGTCGTCATTTGCGAGACTGAACCAAAACAGCTCTAACTTCATCCCTTCTCGACACAATAGTTTGAAACTCTGATGTAAGATATGCATTTGTCAAGTCATCTTTATTTATAGAGCACAGTTAAAACAGATAAACTGCTATCAAGGTGCTTTTTCAGTGACTACTAGGCCTTCACTGGCCTCATAGAAGAGCGAAAAGGGTGGAAATGGACATACCGTTCATGTTGTGAGCATAACTTGAAAAACAAGTGAGATACTGACTTCCATTTTGGTTTGTGGCTACATCTACGGGTAAGAAAGATTCCTTTTGAAAATTGGGTTTCTGCATCCGGATCCAAAAGAGCTGGAAAATGTTATTCAGTAGCAGGAAGCTTTGCAGCCTGCCAAAATAAAGTAAAATATTATAATTTTTAAAAAGTACAAGTAAATAAATTAGTTACTCCTTTGTATAAGCCGCCTAGGCATGATAAAAAAGTAGCGGCTTATACACCAGCAATTACGGTAAGTAGATTTGGTCATTTATTAACCTTCCTGTTGGTTCTCCTCTTCATCCTCCTCCACGCCTGTGGAATCGTACCGACCACCTTCTACTCTCCTTCTGTTGCTCTTTCTGTAATCACACCCCGTCTTGTAATGTCACATTTTAAAGACTAAAAATGGCCGTCTGAGCCATTTTCAAACATGTTTTTCTCGTCCTGTTGTTCTAAATCTGACCACATTATAAAAATACCTGCACAAAGTATTTACTCATGTAAACCCAGAATAATGTGTTTAAAATAATTTCTTGTTGTGATTGAATTGATTGACCAAGTTAATAATGTGAAAACTGGAGACTTTAAGGAAGAATACAAGTTTAAAAACTTTTTTAAATTCTAATTTTAAGTTGTCGTTTTAAAATAATAATAAAATAACTAAAAATGTGAATTTTGAACCAGCGCTCGCAGAGTAAAGTCATGGCTGTGTTTTTATGTAGGTGTAAATATCCCATGTTGTTTTCCAGTTAAGCAGGCGTTAAGTTTATTTTTAGCAGCAGTAAATTTGAGGTTATATTTTCTCGCTGCAGAGCCCCCAATTTTCCACTGAAACAGCATGTCTCCTCTCGTTCGGTCCATTTTGTGTTTTTTACCAACACTTTCTTCCTCTCATTTTCCTCGGCCTCCCTCGGCTCGTCTCAGCGCTGCATCCTTGTCGGTCCATTCGGCTCGTTTTCTCTAAGCCATCCCCTCTTTAGCAGAGATGCTCTTAAGCTCCTTGTTTCCCTCCTCCTCTCCACTCCGCTCTCTATCTGAGCAAATTACTGTGGATGGTGCATCCAGGTTGGAGTGTCCTAGTTTCTTCTCGTCTTCTGGCCTTTCCTCCTCTCCCGTCTCTGCATTTATTTATTTATTCAGTTGGATGAGATGAGACAGGGGAGGGTCAGGCAAGAGGATGGCGATGAGAATTAAGACAAATAAGAGGATAAAATGAGAGAAAATGGCCTTAAAGGACTAAAAGCTGAATGTGGGATGGCTTGTTGGCTGCTGAAGGACAACGGGTGGCAAACAGTCCCACCACGCTGGTTCATCAGCTCACCGCAGCGTTCGTCTTGATCACAATTAAAAACCTGCAACCGGGCAGAAATAATGACTCCCGTTCTCTGCTTTTAAACCAAAAGAACTTATTTGCCGCTGGATTTAACACAAAATGCACCTTTGAAGGTGCAGCTCTTTGCAGCCTTGAGTTAGACATTAAAGCATCCTTGAGTCTTTGTGCGCCGCTCGTTAGAATATGAATATTTTGTTTTCACAAGTGGTCTTGACTTTGACTCGTTTATTACCGAGCCACAAAAGATTCATTGAGAGAAGGATCAAAAGAAAACACAGAAAGCCAGGAAGTTAATTTCAGGTTATTTTGTTCATTTTGGCTCCGAATGAAGAAAATCAGTAGATGAAACTCCAAGCACAGCTGATTACATGAAAACCTGACAGATCCTCGTGTTTCATGTTTTTATGGCGGTTATGGAGTCGTTTTCTAAAAGTCTGTGCAGCAGCTTTAGAGAAAACGCTAAAGCAGAATTAAATCAAGTATGAAAACGGAGTTCTGTGCTGATGTTGGGCTGATTTCACAAGTTTATTGCTTTTCTCTTGAGTTCATTCATGAATGCTGACTCAGCATTCAGACTATTTTTCTGCTTAATGTTTTGTGCACTTTTCGCAGTTGAGCTTCTTCTGCTAATTTGTTCAGTTTTAGCTGTTACATCAAAACATTCCGCTCATTCAGGTGATGGGTGCTATACTTAAACTATTTGACTTTATTTACAAACATTTCTTATAGAAATGCATAGTTTTTTAAATTAATTTAAAACAGTATCTTATGCTACTTTTAGCTATTGGGCTGCTTCTGGCTAGGCTCTTGCTACATTTAGCTTTTAGGTAACCTTTTGCCATTTTTAGCTTTTAGCCAGTCCTTTGCTACTTTTGTTTCCTACCTGTGGCTAAACTTTTGCTACTTTTAATGAGCCTTTAATGCTTTTAGGTTTTGATATTCCTTTGCTGCAACAATCATATTGCTAATATGATGCTAACTTTCAGCTGGCTTTTTATGCTATTTTCACTATAGGTTTTTGATACTTATAGCTTACCTTTAGTTACTTTTAGCTTCTTTTTTTTTTGCTATGTAGCTATAAGCTAACCTTTTGCAATTTTTAGCTTTTAGTCACCCCTTTGCTATTTTCTGCTTATAGCTAAACTTTAGCTACCGTACTTATAGTGACCCTTTAAAGCTTTTAGGTTTTAGCTGTCCCTCTGCTGCAACTATCATATTGCTAATATTAGCTCTTAGTTGGCCTATTGTTACTTTCAGCTAGTTTCACCAGGTTTTTGATACCTTTTAGCTACTTTAGCTTGTTTTTGCTATTTAGCGTTAAACTGAACTTTTGTAACTTGTAGCTTTTATTCAGATTTAGTAACTTTTAGCTTGCCTTTAATAATTTTATGTTTTTGCTAGACTTTCGTTGCTTTTAGCTAGTGTTTAGCTAAGTCTCAGCATTCACAGAGTTCAGCATAAAATGCTGTTTCTGTAGTCTTGATTATATTTGCCTCTTAAATAAACTGCTTCTTTTTCCATTTGATCTGAAATACCTGATTGTATTGCTTCTATCAACAATGAATATACATACTAATATATTAATATATACTAAAATACAAATATAAACAAATATAAAATAATACATGTTTTTGTTTTCCTTATTTTCTTATTTCCTTATTAACAAGAACTTCAAGTCTCAGTATCATAATCTTTGGCAGGAATGTTCAAGACAATCTGATGGAACGGATCACAATCTCGGAGCATAAAGAGATTTAACTGTTTAGTCCACAGACTTTGTGGTACGTTAGTACAAAGTGAAGTAAAAGCGTGACCTTACACAGCTCAGCAGAATCTGGGGCACCTGTGATTTCAGCTAATTTCAATATCCGGTGTGAAAACGTCTAATGAAACTAAAAGGTTGGAGGGTAATTCATTAGCGCTGCACAAGACGAGGTTTTATGTAAAAAAGCATTCTGCTTATCGCTTTAAATCCCAAATTGGGGCCACGATAGAGAAAAGCATCACATTCTTGCTAATTGGGGTGCTGCAGAGTCAGTGAGTGAAAGCAGGAAGAGAGACGGCATGACGGCGTTAAACACGGAGCCAGTTAGTGGAAAGAACAGAGGTTTGGAAGCGTGAAGGAGGAAAAAGACGGAGTTCATCAGATGAGAGGAGGAGAGCTGGAGGGGAGTAATTTGACAGATTGGCAGAGAGGTGGAACTTGTCTGAAGCTGATGAATGATTCTGTCGTCTCGTTCGTGTTGGGAGTCTGCAGGATTACAAAGAGTTAACCCGATTAGTGAAGGTATGAGATCCACGAGGCAGGGCTTGTGTTCATTCAGCAGTGAAAGGCCGTCCCGGCAGGAAAGTGCTCACAGGAGGGGGAAATGATGGGAGCATCCTCGCTTGGAGGAAACAAAAACTGCTGAGAATAATGGAGGTCCGCTGTGTGCAATTAGAGCTTTCATCTCTGTACAACCTGCTGCTGCTGTCGGGGAGGAGGGGGGAGAAGAGCACGGACCTGGACACAACATGAGGAAACCCCAGGCTGCTGCAGGAACAATAAGCCCTCACCAGAGACGCAGAAAAACACCACATTACATATGTGATTACTGCTAACCTGCGATCTGCTTTTATCTGAGGAAACAAAGAGTTCCTCTGCAGCTTCAGCCCGTCTGTGGAAATCAAACACGCTTCCAGCTCTGATTCTGGAACAAATGTGATGGAAAGATTGCTGTTGTGTGAAAAACACCATTTTCTCACATTTGTTTTCCTGTTGAAGCAGGGGTGTAACCATAGGGGGGGCCTGGCAGGGCCTACTCCCGCCCAATCTGACATGGCTGCCTCTGTCTCAGCAAAGATCTATGCCTTTAAATAATTTGTTTAAACTAGTAACAAGCTCAGAAAAAAAACTACTCATCACATTTCAAAATGACAATTATTGAATGGTAATTAACCTACTGTATATCAGTGGTGCCCAACGTGCCCTTTTCAATCTGCTGGTCGATCTCAAAGGTATTCTGGTTAGATCTCATGGCATTAAAAAAATTAGACATCAGCCGATCATCCATCCATAAAATGTGTCACTTGATTGACAGGCAGGGCAGCCAGTCTGACGCCTCGTTTACACAACATGAAACGTTCAGCTGTTCATTTACAGTCATCGTTCTCTGAGACCGAACGTTTCTGAATCCAGGTCTCAGAGTGGAGGTGTTCGGGGGGAACCCCACGGAGGTGTGAAGTTGCACATGCACACACTACAGGTGGCCACAAGTGTTTTTCTGCTCTAACAGTTATAATAAATATAACAGTTATAATAAATATAACATTTATAATAAAGATAACAGTTATAATGAATATAACAGTTATAATGAATATAACAGCAGTTATAATAAATAACAGTTTTAATGAATATAACAGTTTTAATGAATATAACAGTTTTAATGAATATAACAAAAGTTATAATGAATATAACAGTTATAATAAATAAGTTTTAATTAAT
>JARVGS010000736.1:29172094-29184094 GCA_031762315.1 Hypsolebias antenori
ATTGCAAGTTTTGTACCAAAAATGTATTGCGATATATATCGTTATCGCCACCCTTCACAATACATATCGTGATATGAATTTTATGCCATATCGCACGCACATCCCTATGTCAAACTAGAAAAGGCAGAAAAGCTCCAAAGAATGAGGGAAACTTGAACGTAAGGAGCCGGTTCTGCACATTTATATGATTTGGTTGTTGTTGGGTTATTCATATCTAAACAGCGAATTTAGAAGATTAATTTGGGAAAGGTCCAGGTGACGAGGTCCAGGCTTTTGTTCTGTCTGGTGTAAACATTGTTTCAGCTTCCGTCTCGCTCCCCTTCAGCTAAAATAAACTCCACCAGCGTGATTCTTCATGGCTCAGTAAAATTCAACCTCCTTCTCTGAAAACTTCTAAAATTGAACCGGAGCTTTTTATGCCGGGGCCTTTCATCCCTCTCTGCGTGCACTTCAGTCAAAACGTTTTCTGAGCGTCCGTTTGTTTTACATCAGACATCCAAGATTTTTCAGACTCTGTTCAGATAAAAACTGAACAATAAGAGGCGGACGTGCTGCTCCGACACTAAACTCTGCATATCTGAGGTGTTACACTCCGACGTTCTTTGAAAGGTTAAACTGAGCTGAAGTCGTGCTGTCTCACACGGGGATGGAAGGAGCACGTTTGAATGTTTCAGCAGCCCTCGTCGAACCGACGGCCAGATGCTGCAGCTGCATACATTTTTAACAGCAGCAGCCTCGGGGTCAGTCAGGCGCCTTGTTCCTTTATATTCCTCTCTGTGTAGAAAATAAACCCATAGTGGAATTTAAAAGAGACGTTTTGACATTCAGCGTGCAGATCTGATGTTGGTTTAGCAGCAGGAGAAAAACCTTCTCCCCGTCCCTCACCATAAAACAACCGGAGGCGTTTCAAACATGGAGCTTCCCACAAACCAAAGGACAAAAATGCAACCGTTCAGAAAGCGAGCCTAATCTTTGGGCATGTTTCTTTCTAAACAAAAGATTTAAGCGCCTGCCCTTTAAACACGCGCTGATGCTTCGCTTTAGGGAAGTGATTCTCATCATATCTTTAGCGGATTACGTTTCCGTCTGCTGCGCGTTTGAGTCCTGCCAGATCTCCATTCCTGCGATTTGTCGAACTCACAGCTGGAATCTGAGGCAGGTTCAGACACGGAGCTGGGACGTGCACGTATCTGCTGAGCAAAGAACCAACCTCCTTATTACAGACAGTCCTCTGGAGTGAAACTAAACGCGACGACACAGTTTGGCACGCGTTATTTATTTAACGATTATAATTAACTTCCAAACAAATCAGCGAAAAAAATGACAAAAAAAACAAAAGCACCATCCGTCGAAGCTCGTTTGTAAAAGTTTGAGAAGAAAATGACGATCATCACAGATCATTGCTATGAATTGAAGGATGAACAATATGACAGATAATGAAATATTTTACTGTAAAAATTTAATTTGCTCAAGATTCTTTAACTTTTTTCCGCAGAGTTACAGCATTTTGCAACCAGAAGTTTTTGAACCTGTTCAAAATATTTTTACGTCAGTTTTAATCTCAAAACAGTCAAAGTTGTTGCAGGAATCCCAAACTAATCTAAAATATGCAACAGTTAATCTTTAACACGTACACCAAAGCCGCCATTTGCTGCACAGAGCAAACAGAGGTGGGCAATGAAACGACGTGCACGGCCGAAAATACAGTTTTGGAAGCTGTGCACGTTCTGTAATTTTCAAATAAAAAGCAGCAACATGGCTCAAAGTTCACTTCAGTCACTTCATCATAAAATATTTTAATTTTAATCCGACTGCAACTGAAAATTTTAATATTTATTTTAATTTTCTCACAATTACAAGTCAGTCTCTAACTTTTAACTTTTGTAACTGCTTGATTTACTCTTTAAAACATGTTTTCAAGCCACTAAACGGTTGCAGGTAAGATACTGATGACTCATAGTGCCACCACAGAGCCACCTAAACAGAAATATATTGTCCATTTAAAAGAAAACTACTTTAAAGTTTTCTCTGTTTTCATCTGCTTCTAATAAACTTTTATTTTATTTTATTTTGTTTTTATCTTCTGACTCGTCTGAGCTAAATAATCAAATTATTATTTTGTTTTTAAGATTACTAAAGTAAAAGTCTATAAAATATAAGAAGATAAATAAAGCAGGAACTAATAACTCTTAAGTCATGAACATGTCAATGGTCGTCTCTTAAAGATTTAAAATTTTTTGCTTCAGTATTCATTCAGATGAAGCAGAACATAAATAATATATATATATATTTTAAACAGCTGACGTTCAGTCAACGCGCGCTACGTTTCAGTTTATAAGGGGGACAAAATGTAAATGTCACTTTGATAGTAATTAATCTGGTGCACGTGCAGACGTGCTCGTCAGAAGATCTCAGATGTTTAAAATAACGACACGTGGCGGTTAATTACCTGCCGAAGACAGAAACACGTTCTGCAGCCGTCGTGTTCTTGGCGGCGCCTGACAGGAAGGTTTTAGTTCATTTTTCTTTACGTTCTCTTTTCTTGATCGTCTCCGGTTTTCTATTTCGGTAAACTCGAACACAAAGGTGAGTAAACGGGCAGCAGGGAAACGTAAATTAAGACGGTCGGCTTCGCTCGTGTAGATGAAAATAATTCCTCTAAGTTCTTTTTAGGCTTTTGAATGAGAAATGATCCAAACCTGCTGGAGTCCATCGTACAGACAGTTTTCCTCTAAAAGTCTCTGACGAGCCTCTTGTCAAACTTTATTTAGTTTTTGGAGCAGCAGCTGCAGAAAAACCTTGTTTCTGCAAAACGAGAACATTTTACAGAAAAGGTCAGAGTGGATGTTGGAGAACAAATCATGTTCCACCTGCAGAACCAAGAGTTGCTGTCGCTGTTCTCTCAAACACTCAACAGACCTCTGAACGCCACAAATCATCCCCGACCTCTTACACAGCGACACGACAACAGAACACAAAACAAAACGGGGCAAATACTTTTTCTGCACCCAAACAGTAAAAGCTGAACGCTGAATGACTACTGAAATAAACTGCTGCAGCTAAAGTTAAAACTCGCTGAACAATAAGCCGAACACAAGCTAAAAGCACAAAGACTAGAAGCTAAAAGAAACAGAAGAGCATTTAATTGTTTAAAATGCAATAGAGTAGCTGAAGGTGCCACACCATTGCTAAGATAAAAGATATGTAAGCCAGAGTAAGTGTGCTGAAGCAGAATTCAAAGAAAACACTTTTTTTTCAAGAATATGCAGAGACCTTGATATATGTCAAAGAAAGTGAAATAAAATATTTTTCAAGTTTAAAACTTGCAGGAACCAAACGTCCCAGCTCTCTGTTCCTTACCAAGTTAAATGTAAGTTAAATGTAAGCTAAATGTAAGCCAAATGGTGCTGAATGTGTAAAATAGAACAAAGTATGTGAAGAAGACAGCAAAAACATTTGGAAGCATAAATGGTAGAACAATAGAATGATGAGTCAGCATCAACGAGTCGAGTCAACAAGTCCAGCCTCATCAGGTGCTTCTTCAAGTTTCTACATTTTGAAGCTGTTCTGAAGCGTTGCACCTGCTTTGAACGTTATCAACCATTCAATGGCCGTTATTAGTTGTTATCATCCCCATATGTAGCGGTCAGACTGCCTGTACCTCCTGTACCTCCTAGTGGGTTTAAAGGTATGTTGTTAGCGCTTCATGTGGTTAGGTTTACAGTGAAGGGTCTTGCTTAGGTTTAGGCACAAGGGTAAGGGAGTTAAGTTGAGGGTTGGTCCTCTGGGTCTGGTGTAAGGTTAGGTTTAGGAAAAGTGTTACATGAGCTGAAAAAGACAAAAAAAAGACACTTCCTGGTTTACCCCGGTGAGACGCTGCCTTTTATCAGCGATAATAACGTACCTTTAAACCTACTAGGAGGTAGGTGGGACAGTTTCACCGCTACATATGGGATAATAACAACTAATAACAACCATTTAATGGACTGATAACATCCGAAGCCACTCAGCGTTGGTCGCAGCTGAACACGTGGAAGTTGGACTCAAAGTGAGTCTGTTTGTGGTTTTTAAAAGCACCGCTGCGAGCCGCTCCGGCGAAACGGCGTCAGGACAAGTCGTCGGAATTCGTCGTCTTCCTCGTCTTCCTCGTCGTCTTCCTCGTCGTCTTCCTCGTTGTCGGGATGAGTCATCTGCCTCACCAGGTTCCTGCGGCCGATGGAGGAGCGAGTGTTGGTTGGAGGCAGACGACGTTAGATGGAGGAGAAACAACAAAGGGACTCCTTTGTTCTCCACCTCATTACACACAAGGGCCGTGTGCGTGCGCGTGCATGTGTGCTATTTTATTACAAGTCATGTTGTGCTTGTTCCCCTTCTGAGGGAGAAAATTAATTACATTTGTGTGGCTGGTTTTCAGTATTGTTTGAGTACTTTTACTTTTCAGATGTACTTGAACATTTCGGTTCTTCTTCTTGGTATTTTTTAACATCTGTTTGAGTAAAAACCAACAAAGTAAAGGTGGAGAAATCTTGTGGAGTGACGGGGAATCCAATGGACGGAAGCGTTAAAGACGACGGAGAGAACCAGAATATTTTGGACAGATCAAATACTAAAGTACAAATACTCAGTTACTCTGGCTAGTTCAGTGTTTCCATCGTCACTACAGAAACTGTAGTAAAAATATTAAAGCAGGAATTAGATTAGTAGAATATTTGAATAAATATTTGTGTTTTTGTGGATGTTTGAGCGAGAACTGCTTCATCTGGTTTAAAAATGGATTAAATGAGAAGATCTGTGAACTTGCAGTAAAAAATACTTCATTCTGCTCTGAAGTAATCTTGCAGGTTCTAATTGTGACCCATCAAGTCAAACAAAATATTACCCTGATTTATGAAATGAAGAGTTTACTCCAGTTATGTGCTGATACGGGATGTGAAAAGCGAGTCCACGCTCGGAGTCAAACAGCTGTTACCTGGATCCTCTGATCATCCCGTGGACGCTCGAGTCATTGACCTATCAGGTCCGAGTCCGTCTGGAAACAAATATGGCCGAATCAGACAAACATAAACTGTTGAGGTGTTTCCGTGGAAACCTGAATTAATCTTCTTTCAAGAAAAGAGTCAGATGAAGGTCAGGACTAAATAAAGATGACGATGGAGCAGGGTGGAGGTGTAAATACGTTCTATCAGACTTCTCCTGTCCAAACCGCTCATCTTCAGATGTCTCCACTCTGTGGGTCCAGTTTCAGTCACTTCGGCTGTTTCTATAGGCGAACAAGGCCGTTCTAGCTGGCAGCTGGTCACACATTTAGCTGTTTGGTTAAAGAACACATTAACCATCGGGCATGAGGAAAGAGAACAGACTTTGTTTTTACCGTTCTTCACTTTACTTGATTACATTTTGATCACACACTACCATCAAAGGCAGGTGATCATGTAACGACGTGCAGTAAGACACATTTTAATAAAACTCTTTGAACATTTACAACTGATTCACTTCTAGATCAGTGATATTCAACCTAACTGCTCGGGGGCGGGACATCCAGCAGTTAGTCGTTATGTAAACCAAGTATTACAACGATCCTCTGCCTTTTAAATTAGTTCATTTTGATGCATTGATTCATAAATGTAATAAACAGAACCCAAACTAACATTTATTATTTTTTTTAATGAATAATTGCTTGGCTGGACTGAAGTCACATGCGTCAGTTGAATCGCCCTGTTTTAGAGTCGTCCTGATTAAAAATGGCCGCCACAGCTAATTCACCGTAGCAAATGTCTGAATCTGTTTTATGGATGTTGAGTTGAAGGCTGGTGGTGCAGCTGACGGTGGTCTCCAACGTGCACTCTGAACGCTCACAGTTCATGTGAGGTCATGCACCGCTGCGGGCGACATCATTCCTCCAGTGAAAGCTGGTTTCATGTTTTGAGGTGTTTGTCGTGGTGGTTTTAACAGAACTACTGACCCAACGAGCTGTTTTCAACGTCAAGGGTCACAGCTGTTTTTCATGGAGACTGTTTTTGTTTGGGGGCCTGCACGCTGGAGGCGGACGGTCTGAGCGCGCCCAGTCGGTCTCCTGCTCCTCGGGGCTTTCTGCACAACGCCTGTTAAACGTTCCCCGGCCTCAGCGCACCTGGTCTAAGTCGATGAGTCATCAACAGACTTGTGCAGAACTCGATGACGAGCTCATGAGGTCGTTCATTCCTCCGTACGAAGGAAGGCTCCGGGGCGCAGCGCCCCGAGGTTCAGCACCTGGAAACACTGATCCACAGTGCAGGAAACGGGACTCGACATGCGGGACGTTCAGTTGAAACGGAGAGCGTTGAACTCTGAAACGTGCACAAACGTGCACACGACCTCAATCAAAAAGCTGTACGAGTTTTGCAGAACAAACTTATCCACAGATGAATTGTATATGAAGAGTTGCAGAAAGGGCGGCACGGTGGCTCAGTTGGTAGTGTTGCCTTTCATTGAGAAGGTTGCCAGTTCAAATCCTGGCTGGGGGCCTTTCTGGGTGGAGTTTGCATGTTCTCTCCGTGCTGCATGGGTCTTCTCCGGGTACTCCAGTTTCCTCCCACAGACCAAAAACATGCACGTTAGACTGATGGTAACTCCAAACTGTTCCTAGGTGAGAGAGAGAATGGTTGTTTGTCTTGTCTATATGTCCCTGTGATGGACTGGAGACATGTCCAGGGTGTCCCCCACCTCTCACACAGTGATGACTGGACATGGACACCCGTGACCCCAACGACCTGAAAAGGAAGTAGCGGGTAAAGATGATGGATGTTGAAGAAAAACTTTAATAAAACCTGTTAATTCTCTAAATCAGGTTTTTTTGTTTTTGTTAGTGCATGCGCACGCACACACGCACACACACACACACACACACACACACACTGAATAAATGTGTTTATTCTCTTATAATCCTGCAGAAAGTGGAGGATCAGACCGGAGATCACGCTGCAGGAAAGACTGTTGACAAGTAGCTCATTAACAACCAGAGGAAGGTGCCTGGGCTGGAAAAGAGCTCCTTGTTTCACTTTCACACACGCACACGCACACACACACACACACACACACATTGTCTGTTTTCCCATGTCGTGAGCGCTTCCTGAGCTCTTCGGGGACCTGCTGTCACTGACATGGAATCTGTATTTAGAGTGTCACATTGAGCTGCATCTAGAGGTTATTGAACACACACACACACACACACACACACACACACACACACACACACACACACACACACAGATGATTGTGATCACCGCAGGCTGACGCTGAGGCAGTTTAAAGATGGCTGTCGTTTGATTTGGGTTGTGATAATCACACTCAGGTGCTCATTGTAACGAGATGCGAGCGTTCTCGATGATTTCCCTTTTGTTGAATCTGCAGCGAGAAATGATTAAAAGGTTTTAACGCTGAAATAAAAATTATCGGTTTATCTGATGAAGCGGAGCGGGTTTTAATGGCCCCATCTTAAACGTGATGGGTTTATTGTGCTGAAGCTGATGATCGATATCAAACAGGAGGAGGAAGTAATCAACCGGGTCACCCACAGTTCAGCTGCTGCTAACTGGCTTTTAGCTTTTATGTTTTACAAATGAATCAATTTTTCTTAACGAATGAAACCACACAGTTGGTAAAAGATTAAACAATAAATTATAAATGTATATGTTTCAACTCAATTGGAATTCTTTGCAAACGATCAGACAACAAACGTAACAAAACAAGCTGAAGCTGAAACCATCCGTTACTGAAGAGTTAAACTTTTTCTGAATTATTTCTTTTCTTTTTTTTTTTTTTTTTTTTAAATATTAACCAAAAAAGAAAAAGAAAACAGACTGAGTCCAGATATTCACACCCAAACTCCACCAAACTGACTTGAATCCAGTTTTAGGTTAGATTCACTCTGATCTTGACGTCATTTCTTTTCTGTTTTTTAAGCTTTTGGAAGTTTTAACCCCAAGGTGTTTCCAAGCCAATCAAGGGACATGGTCTCTCCAGCGTGTCCTGGGTCTCATCCCAAGTTCTCCTCCCAGTCGGACATTCCTGAAGCACCTCCCTAGGGAGGCGCCCAGGAGGCATCCTTACCACATGTCTGAACAACCTCAACTGGCTCCTCTGGATGTGGAGGAGCAGAGGTTCTACTCTGAGTCTCTCCTGATAACTGAACTTCTCACTTTATCTCTAAGGGAGAGAGAGTCCAACTACCCCGCAGAGGAAACTCATTTCAACTTCCTGTGTCCACGATCTCATTCTTTCAGCCTCTACCCAGAGTTCATGACCAGAGGTGAGGGGAGGAACGTAGACTGACGGTAAACAGAGAGCTTTGTCTTACAGCTCAGCTCCCTCTTCACCACAATGGACCAGCACAGAGTCCACAATACTGCAGACACTGGACCAATCTGTCAACCTCAAGCTCCATTCTTTCCTTACTGGTGAACAAAACTTGAGATACTTACTTGAACTCCTCCACTTGAGGCAGAACCTCACCCTCAACCCAAAGAGTGCAGTCCACACTTTACGGACCGAGGACCATGGTCTCAGATCTGGAGGTGCTGATCCTCATCGCAGCTCCTTCACACTCGGCTGTGAACCGCTCCAGTGAGAGCTGGAGATCACGGCACGACGACGCCAGCAGGACCACATCATCTGCAAAGAGCAGAGATGGAATCCTGAGACCACCGAACCGAACTCCCTCTGCCCCCATGAAGCAGTGAAGTGACCCAGATGTTAAAACATCAGAATCAAATAAACAACTTCACGAACCTTTACTGAAGGAGCTGAAACTGAGCTAAAGAAATATAAAAGTTACAAAAAACAGAAATCAAAGTGACTGTTTCCTGAATGAGTCCAATGTTTTTGTATGAGAGTGGCTGAACTGCAAGAATAAAATAGAAACAGGATCCAAGCAGTTAGAGTTTTAAAATTTTTAATCAAAGTGTTTTTTTAATTGATTGATATACAAACAAAAAACACAAAGAACAAAAGCCCCTCCCCCTCCCACACCTGATCAAATATACACAACTTAAACAGGCATTGACATGCTTTCCACATACAATACAAGAGGCCGTCAAGTGTCCCAGAATGTTTGAACACAACCCTTCAGAGCATATTTAATTTTCTACATGAATATGATGCCTCTCTTATCCAGTGAACATGTGTTGGGGGGTGTGGCTCCTTCAAAATGCACAAAACTAGTCTTCTGAGCAGTTTGAGTTTTAAACTAAAAACAATGAGGAGCAAGAAGAGGGGAGATATTTAGAGCGTGATGGAGGAAATCAGAGCCGGGAAGAGGAATAAACATTTATGGGATTAGGATCTGGGTGTGAGTGAGGGTGCAGGCCCAGGCTGTGTGGAGGATCTTTCTGTTTAATGCTCAGTAGAGTCCACGAAGGAGAAGACAAGCGTCCCTTCAGATAACGTTAGTGTAAATCTCAGGTGATATTAGATCTGTAGCTTCAGGTCTTGCAGTTTGAAGCTGAGGTGGAGCTGCGTCCTTGACGACGTTGACATTTCTGCAGGAACAGATGAAAGCTAATGGCTTGGGTTTAATAATGCAGCCTAATAGGCTTCACTCCGCTGAGACGGGCTTTTATCTCAGCTCTCTGAAGAACACTTTGTGCCTCTCAATCTGCACAGGAACAGGAAGTCCAAACACTAAATTGACCGTGTTGCAGGTGATATGATTTTCACGACGTCTAGAGATCAGACTGGGCTTTGACGCGACGATGATTGGATTTCTGACCCGAGCTCTGTTCCAGGATAAACCCAGGAGCGTATCGCTCAGACGCAGATCTGAGATCGACTCTGATTTCATTTAGCTTCCAACTCATCCGTGTCAATAAGTGTCCATCGATGAGTTCTGAAGTCCTTCACTCAAAGCAGCGTGTTGGGCTTTTAATCTTCTGTTGTAAACACATGAATAAAACTCCAACTGCACATTCTGGATGAGTCACGGAGCTGTTTTTTCATCGCAAATAAAGACAGTTGTGTTGAAGTGGTTTCAAGGTTGAGAGTCGGCTTTTGTCTGTTTTAATGAAGAACCAAAATCCACAATATTTATCGTTTTTATTTTGTTAGCACTCTTTAAAAACCATACATCAATAGGACAAAATCCACGTTTTACCTTTTTTAAAACCTTTTCTTTTCAAGTGTTCTGCAGTTGTGTAAAAGTAAAGGAATGAAGGGTTTGGCTCGTCACCGTGACGGTCTTTGTTTGCAGCTGGAGTAAAGGCAGCCGCTTGGCCTTTTACGAAACGATTCGCCTTCAAACGCCGCTAAAGAAGTTTGTTCACGGCTTCTTTCCTTTGGAGTTTTGTTTGAGCTTTGTCGAACTCTCTGGATGGTGCAGATTCTTGATTGTCCAGGACAAAATAAAGCTTAAACGGTTAAAACACAGAAAAGACGTACACTTGCTTAGTTTTAAAGACGCTTCCTTAAAAGACAAGTTTTAAACTTTATGAGACAGTGTGGTTTTAAGTAAAGGGAAAAAAATCACTCTGATTTGATCATAACCCGCCAGAACATTTTTCCATTCAACCTTTATTCGTACAGGTTTTCTCGTTGAGTCACGAGGACTCATTTACAGAGACCTGTTTTCAGACTGAGAGCGGCTGACCGAAATCAGACTGCCTTCCCCAAACTGAACGAGAATAACACACCGCTGAAGCCCCGGAGCTCGAATGTTCACCGAGAAGTTGCTAAACTTCATCGTAATTAATGATCAACCACTATCAGTTGTAGAAAACAAAGGATTTCACAGCTTGATACTTGCAGCCAAGATATAGTTTACCCTCCAGGAGATATTTATCAGTACAACAGCAGACAATCATAAAAAAACAATGAAAATAACAAAAAAAAATTTAAAAAACAAAACAAAAACAGCTGCATTATAAAGCAATGTAAAATACTAAAAACAGGAACATGTCTGTGTTGGTTTATCCCATGAACTTAGCAGATGTTGAAAGCCATTTAATTATTATTTATTTTACATTTAATTCATTGATCTAAAAGAAACAAAATAAAACCATCAAAACGAAAAAAAAAAAACATTGAATGAAAAGAGTGCAGAAAGAAGAAATAAATTCTTATATCTGCCCCTTATTTAAAAATATATCAAATAAATTTAGACAGTCACTTAAAATAATCACCTTAATATCCACTTTAAAGCTAGGAATAAACAAAAAAAAAAAGTTTTGTGTTAGCGGGATTTAATTCTAACTTTACCCAACATTAATAAAAATTACCTCAAGTTGTCTTTTTGGACACGCATGAATATATGTGCACACATTGTACTTGAGAGGAGATTATTACAGCCTCATCTAAAATCAATGATGATGATGATATCGGAAATGTATCGGCCAATATTCAGATTTAGGGATTGGGATCGGATCGTAAGTTAAAAAATATGGATCGGTGCATCCCTAGTTTAAATTGCTTTATAAATAAAGTGGTATGGTTGATTAAGGTATATCAGGAACTATGGCACCTCCAGATTTAAAAACTCTTTGAAACTTTGGCTGAAAACTAACCAGAGATACTTTGTCTATATGGCAACATACCTTTATTGTAATTTCATGTTGCGTTATGTGTTATATAGGTGATGTTTGTATTATTCTCTGCCCTTTGTTTTGTGGGATGTTTCTTATTCTCATCTGCCTTAGGACAATGGATGAAATTTAGCTGTTGTGCTAACTCCAGCATATTTACATTGATGCTGCTGACAAGTTGATTAATATGCATTGTCCTAATTTATAAAAAGTAATAAATGAAATGAAATGTTGGTCTGTTAGTGGAACATCTTCCAAACAAGGTACATGGTTTTTAATGACATTTTATATATTATCTACCTGTTTTGCTACTTTGACGTCTTCGTTTTATTTAACTTGTAAAAAAAAAAAAAAAAAAAATCTGTATTTCTCTATTGTGATTGTCTATTGTTGATTGTCCAAGGAAAATCTACTGTTGCTGTTATCATTCTTAGTTTGTAGCCAGGTCTCT
>JARVGS010000736.1:29234434-29252097 GCA_031762315.1 Hypsolebias antenori
AGAACCATGCTGCTAACAGAACCATGTTGCTAACAGAACCATGTTGCTAACAGAACCATGTTGCTAACAGAACCATGCTGCTAACAGAACCATGCTGCTAACAGAACCATGTTGCTAACAGAACCATGTTGCTAACAGAACCATGTTGCTAACAGAACCATGTTGCTAACTGCTTAACCACCGTGTTGTTTTGTTTTGTGTATTTGTTGCTTGCATTGGTGTTTCTTGTTGTTGTTTGGTGAGTTGTGATGTTCTTCTCGTCCTGAGCACTTCATTTCATTGTTGACCTCGTGTTGACCTGCACATGACCATAAACCCAAACCTAACTTTTGATGGAGAACGTGGTCTGACTCCAGATCAGTTTGCTTCAGTTTGTTTTAAATGAGCTCAGGTCCAGAGAAGATGCTTTTTGTCTGGTGTTCATCCAGGACGGCTCCTTCAGCCCGTCTGAGAGGAGGAGCCGTCTGTTAGAATCCACAGCGTCATCTGGAGTTTGACTTTTGGCCTCCAGTGTCAGATCCTTTAATGGGAACAACCCAGTTGTCTTTTTCACTGTCCAACCTCATCAAGTCAGTAGTTTGTGACTCCAGCCAAGGTCAGAACCAGAACAAGGTCTACAGAAAGTTTAAATAAAAACATGGCTGCTCCTCTGCTTCTGTGGTCCTGATAACCAACAGTGATGCACAAGCTGTCGATCCTGCATTTGTTTTTCTGAAGACGCTTCGTCTTACGCTGTCGATCCCGCTCCGTCCGTTGCAACGTCACTGGATAAGCATGTGATTTGTTCAGAACTGCAGATCTTGATATCTTGTCTTCTTTGTGGTTAATGATTCCTTTTGATGAAACCTTTTGATCTCTGAAGAGTGAGTGTATCGAGCAGCGGAAACGGATCAGATCTTTGAGGAGAATGAAAGGAGAGAGAAGCTCACGAGTTGAGAGGGAGTGTCGTGGGTTCTTTGGTTTGAACGTCAGACGGAGGTGCAGCATTTACTGCAGCGTGGCGCAGCCTCAAATCACTTTTTGTCTGTTTTTAAAGAAAGAAAGGAGCGGGTTGTGCTGCAGCAAGCCGTCTTCTCAAACTTTCTGTTTGCTCCTGAATCTTTGATTCTTCTTCTCCACCTGCATTTTTAAAGCGCAGAGTTTTTTTTTAATTTGTATTCAGCTCAGGTGCTGCAAAGAAGTTGTGAACTTCTGTTCTTCACCTCAACGTCTGTGCTGGAGCTCGTTTCCTTCAAAATGAAAGCGAAGAGGCTTCGGTGCTGCTGGAAGAACAGCTGAGAGAACATATGCAAACAGGCGGCGCCCGACTTTTATCTTGTGTTCATCAGAAGGTTTGTCTGAAGCTGAAGTCTCCTGCTTCAGTTCATGCTGTCCAAAACATCAACCGCTTAAAAAAAAAAAAAAAAAAAGCTCTCTTTGCTTGAGGGCACGTTTGGAGCTCGTGAGGCCGTTCTCAAAGTTTCAAAGTTACCTGGACTCTGTTTCGAACCAGCTCTGCTCTTTTTTTAATTTTTAATTTTGAAACTTCAGATCGTGTTCCAGCTTTGAAGGATGCTTGGCCTTCACTCTTCAAAGATATGCAGTAAACTCAGGAGTTCTGGCCCGTGGACCTAAAGCAGCACATTTTCAGAGAATTCCTGTTTTGCTGCAGCTTTAACGCTCAAACATGAAGCGCTGATGGAGTCGTCGTGGTTTTGGGATGCACACCGCGACATGTGCTCAACGTACGAAACCTTGGAGCGTGCTGGGTCTCTCCTCTGCAGGACGACGAGTCCCACCTGCTCGTCAGGGTTTCTCTGCTGCCGGACGCTCTGGATGAGACGACCCGCTCTGCTGAGCATCAGGGCGAGTTGGACTCTGTAAACAGACGTCGGCTGTTTTGAGGAGGCTGCAGACTGCGGGGCGAGTTATTCAGGGATGTGACGCACTGTTTCTGACTGACGTGCACCTTTACGCCTCCTCCGAGGCAGCTCTGGGGTCAAGATCACTTAAACTGACACCTCCAGTCCTGTCGGATTTAAACTGTTTCTACAAACTGAGGCCGTTCAACCAGTTGCATATTCTTTATTGATATTTCTTCTAGGGATGCACGATGTTATCGGCATGTATCTGTCAATATTAGCGTGATGATGTCATGCGCACCTTCCTGATCTGATCACGGCGGAGAGGAAGAAGTCAAAATGTTGGCGGTGTGGAAGTTTTTTTTGTCGATGAGGATGTCTGGTTCTGAAGATTTTTGTGCTGCGTTGATACATTTATGTATTTATTATTTATTCATTTATTCATTCATTTAAAAGACACAAAAGAAACCAAACAAATTCATCCAAAAAAAAACAACATTGAATAGGATGCAGAAAGAAGAAAAAAATTCTTATATCTGCCCTTTATTTAAATAAAATAACTCAAATTTGAACAATCCTCAAAGCAAAAACAGAAAAAATTCAGGCATCCTTCACGTGGCACCATACTTTCATACCAATTTTAACTTAATCCTCTTTTTAAACATATAAATTGTTTTAGAAATGTTTATGGCGATACATTGTCCCTAGTCAGATATTTTTCCGACGTAGCCGTACCCGAGTTACCAGGCGTCATTTCTGACGTCACTGAGAAGCTAACAGCTGATGGCACTGGGTGAGTTTTACCACAGACATCTGGACGTCGTGTTAGCCCGTTAGCATGATAAGTCTTACATCACAACGGATCACAATGGATAGACAAAAACTTTGAAGTTAAAAGTCTGGCCTTCATGCACAGGAGTGTAGAGGATCCCATACTGCAGCTGGAACCTGGAACAAGCCTCCACAAGTGTGACAGCATCGCAGGTGACTAATGCTAACAAATAACTTTTAACACTTTTCATTTAATATAAGTTAAAGTGCTATGCATATCATATGGCTGTTACTGAATATATGTCACCAGCTCTTACAGCTGTTGCACAATTATGTAGCAAATAAGCCTAAGTAAGAGAGAGTGATATGTTCTGACAAAGGAATGTATATAAAAATATCAGTTATCGGCCAAATAAGTTTTAACATATCAACCAAAAATCCAAAATCGTGCATCCCAAATTTCTTTCATTAAAACTCTTCAGTTTGACTATATGTTTCCTTTAGGACCGCCCTGAGGCACTCCTTTAAAGCATTACACTCATAAAACAAGTTATTTGCAGAAATGTCAGATCTTAAGAAGCGACTTGTCTTTTTGTTACACTGATATCCTGTAATGTTACAGAAACTGTTTTCCTGAGACTCCCAACGGCTTTTGTGTTGAATATTATGACTTCTCTATATTTTTAAAATATAACTGTAGCAGGTTTTATTTATTCTGTGTTTGAAAACCAAACTTGATTCAAGAACATTGTGTCAGACAGGTAAGGGATGATTCATCTAAACCCTCGCAGTATCCACACCCTGCAGAGTATAGCTGTTATCATGCAGGTCGGCAAACACTTTCTGTTAAATAAATAAAAGAACATGATAATTGTACAGAAATGAACACCAGCAGGTTTCATGTGCACTTTACAAATCATTCATGGTTTTCTTTAGAAGGACTGGGATCAGTTTCTGTGCCCACGATGGAGCCGACTGCACTTTATTTTCAATTAAAAAATAAAAACGTAGCAGAGAATGAACAAGTCGTCATCTGACGTGACGCAGGAGGAGCCTCCCACAGGGTAAACATGTCAATCACTGGAGCTGCCGTTAATGGAAGACTCAAATTAAAAGTTGTTCCTGTCAGTGTGAAGCAACTCGTCATGTTGTGCACGTTATATGATCCACAGATTATTTAAACCTTATATTGAGAAGTAAATTACAAAAAGTAATCACCAGATGCTGGAACGGAGACATTTTATTACTAATGTCTCTGAATGTAGCTGTTTTGCTCATGAAAGACCTACATTTATCTTTCAGGATGTTTCTGTTCTTCGCTCGTATCTTTTTGGAGTTAAGGTTTGAAAACTTGTTTCACTTTGTGAAACACCCAGAAAAGTCATTTTGAAGTCACACGGCTCATTTATCAACATTTGCAGAGATTGCTGAGTGCGCTTCCCGTTGGGACGAGCGCTTTTAATTTCCCATTTAAATTCTGTTTCACTTTGATTACACATGATGTGCAAGCTACAGATGAGCAGCAAATTAACCTCCGTACGACCACGTGTCTGAAAACATCAGGAAGCTGCTGGGCGCCTGCAGAAACCACTGGTTTTACTGGACGCTTCAGAATCCCTCAACACGGATACGCTGAGTCACGTTCTGTCTGTGGCTGAGAACGTTCCCGCTGGTGCAGCTGAGGCCTCCAACAGACTGAAACCAGCAAACACCAGCTGCTGGAGCTCCAGCTCTAGTTCCTCAAATCGTGAAAAACATTAAACTGAAATTCAAATTATTTTAGATTTATTTAATTAATGAACATAAATATCTTACCTGTTGGAGATACAGAACTTTAGTTTGGAGGTCATAGTTCACAACCTTTCCACAAAATCCCACTTCAGAAGATCTGAACTGTCCCTTTAAAGTTTCAATCTAAACCAAAGCTGTTCATCTGGTGGTCCAGGGGCCAAATCGGGCCCACGGGTGATCTCAGTTCGGCCCACTAGTGGGTCCATTTCTAAATAAAACTAGATTTTAAACCATCAAACAAACTTATTTAATGACACAAACAGCTGGAAGTCTGGCCCTTGAGCTCTTGGCTTTCAGTATCTGTGCCCCACCACCACCACCACTTCCGTGTTGATCAGTGACCTGTTCCTGAGGAGCCTGGACACAGGAGAAGTAGATTTTGAGTTGTCATGTGTCCGCTGGGGCTAATGGAGCTGTGCAGACGACCACTCGACTCCAGCCTTCCTCCTTAACTCTGAACATTTATCTGTTTTTAATGACGAGTGTCTGTGGATGTGAATGATGTTTGTGTGGGAAACAATGGAGCTTCTTATTGCTCCTTGTCCAAGATTAAATAAAAAATAACAAATAAAAACTGTTTATTCTGGAAACATCATTCCTCCTGATGGCCTTGATGAATCCAAGCTGGACAGATGTTTCTCCTCATGCTTGAAAAAAATGTTTGTTTTTGGAAAAACAATCTAAACTATGTTACACCAGCTAGAAGTGACATAACCGCTGCTTTTCCATCAGTAGGCTGAGGCTGAATTTAAATGTTGGACAGCTGTTTCATGACTCAGGATGTCGAGTCGGGCTTCGGCCTGCAGTCAGAGCTGACCAATAAATGCTGATGATGATGGAGACGAATCGTTTTACCTCCCGTACCTGCAGTTTCTGTCAGGACAGGGGTTTAGTCCTGCATGGATTCACAAATTACTCCAAAAGGAGGAAAACTAACCAATTTAAAGAATTTAGAAACTAAAAACAGCTTGTTTTTTGATGACTCATGATTCTAGCTGTGTATAAAAAAAGGAGGAAGCATTGCAATGAGCACCACAGAAACAAGGCGGCACAAGAATGAATTAGATGAAGAAAAACAGGTTTGAACCACAAAATTCACCTTGCATCTTCTCACATTAAATGGCTGAATGTTGGTCCTAAAGATCCAAAATAAACATCTCCAGTGAGAACCAGCATGTTCGACATGAACAGAATCAGACCAGGGGTATTAAATTCCCTCTGAAGCACGGAGGTGTGAGTGTGACGATGTGGGAGATGGGCGGATGTGCACATTCATGACGCCCTGTCTCTGCTCGAAGAGGTAACAGAATGTTACCTCCCCAGATGACTGCAGAGGCTTGACACACGAACAATGCATTGTGGGTACACGCCAAAACAGTCAATAAATTCTCACCAGAAAAAAATGTGATGCAAGTATCTCTTCAACGCTGCCTCAGAAATGATCGCATCTGTCTTTTAAAACAAGAAATTATATTTATGAATGGGCAAAATGTGCCTCTCTGTTTACGTTGAAGTGTTGCGATTATTAAACGACGCGGTCATTTAATAAAAACGAGAATTCTGGTTCCATTTGAGCCAAATTAAAGTGCCGTAGACACAGTTTAGTAATTAGTCCATGCAGCTCCAACTTTGGCTCTTCAGACGCATAAATTTGTTCCATTTTTGTCTCCTGACAGCTGCTGGCAATCACCCAGATAAAAGCTGACATAACTGACACGGTCACAAAAAAACCTGCAGAAACAAACCAGCTGTGCTTCATTGCCTTCCATTAGGATGTGATTTGGATGTTAATGTGGATGAGTGCGCGCCCCATCAGCATCTTCCTCGTGTTTACACTGCACGCCGTCTACATGGGAAGCGCCACATCAACAGGCAAATGCCACAAGCCTCTAAATGTCAATTAAGTGTGATTCATCTCTCTGGAGCGTTGGGAGGCAGGCGGAGCGCGGCCATTCATTTAACCGCCTCCCCTCTTCGACTTTCCATTACAGCTCAGGCGCCACTGCAGCGACAGAAGAAGTGGCAAATTGTGGGATCATCGGGGTTATAATGGAAAGGATTGAATAGATAAGGTTTATCGAGGTGCATTGACACCAATTTCCCCCCACGGTGCAACACGCATGTGTTTAACCCACCTCTGGGAGAAATCAGAGCAGCAGACTCCACGATGAAGCTGGATTCTTTTAACTTTCTTCCACAAGTTACTGCTTTTAGTAGAGGACATGAATCTTACATCGTTGGTTTTTAAACAAAGATACTTGATTGTTGCACAGGAGGTAAAGGATCTGTTAGTACAGAACTTATTAAACGGAGCAGCAAAAATAAGATTTAAAACCAAAATAAAGTTGTTTGAGCTTTCCAGGAAGTCGTCTTATGTTGCACAACTTTCAGAGATTTTATGGTCATTCCCACGTCCGACCCACTGTTTTTCTGCTGCTGCTGCCAGCTCAAGATTTACACCTAAAAATCTGTTATTAACTAGAGAATTTACATTTAGCAGTGTGAATGCTGAATGCTGATAAACAGCTGAAATTAGCTATAAGCATGTTGAAATGTAGCTGAAATGGTAGAACAAGCCGACCAGTAAATTAGTAGAAGAAAGCAGAAAGAACACATATTTGCTTAATTATGTTTAAATAAGCACAAACATTAGAAAATTAGCTAAAAAATCTGAAATTGGGGAAAAAAAAAAAAACTAGACTGAAAAGTAGTTGAAAAGGCAGAAAGAAGCTTAAACTACTAGAAGGAAGTGAAAGGAGCTGAAATGCACTAATAAAATGCAGGATTACCGGTAGTTGAAAAAGCCTAAATTTAGCACAAAATAGCTAAATGATAGCTGAAATAACAGAAAGCTGAAGCTGATTTCTGAAGCTATCAGAAATGAGCTGAAAGAAGCACAAAAAGTGGAAAATATCTCAAAAAGGCTGAAATTACCAACAGCAAAAAAAAGCTGAAAAGTAGCTAAATAATCAGAAAGAAGCTGAAATAACAAGGAAGTGAAGAGAGCACATTTTTGCTGAATTAGGCTGAAAAAAGTTGAACTTAGCATAAAAACAGCTACATAGTAGCTGAAACGTGCAGAAAAAGGCTTAAAGGAACACAACAAGCTGACATTTGCTGAAAGAAATTAGAAGAACAACAAATATTGTAGTTGGGAGAAGGAATCAGAAAGGAACACAAAACAGCTGAAAGACACAGCTGAAATGAGCTGAAAGTAGCTAAAAAAGTTTAAATTTGCAGAAAGAAGCTGAAGCAGAACAAAATGTGAAAGGAGCAGTAAAAGGCTGTAAACAGATCTAAAGATTTGAAGGGTGTAAAATGAGCTCAATCCATTTTCTATGAGGGAAAATATGTCAGAAAAGGCTAAAGATTTCAAAAAGCTAAAGTTTCACCAATACCAACAGTCGGAGCAGGATTGCCCTAAAAGAGCTGAACGTTTTGATAAACAGCTTGAAAACTGCAGGACGAGAATTGCACTGAAAGATGTGCAGAAGTGAACTGGAGTGAGCGCTTCATTCACACAAGAACAACACTGTGAGGGCTGTGACCAACAGAGAACCTACATGTTTGTTCTGGACGCGTGTCGGAGCAAAGCTTCCTTCAGCGAGCGTTAACTGATCACTGCTGGTCTGAAGCTGCAGTTTGTGTTGGCAGATTTGCTTCGGCTGTTTGAATCACATGCAGAAGAGAAACTTATTGTCCCCTCAGGACAGGAAGGGCTCCTCGGTGACGGCGCTCCTTTCATATGCACCGACATTAAAATCACATTTATGCACATGCACACCATCGTGCATATATATATATATATATATATATATATATATATATATATACTCCCAGGAAAATGTAATTCTTGCACACATTCATTGCCGTGCACGCGTGCTGTAAATCCACCCGATCCCAGCAGCCCCTGCAGCACGCAGACTCCGTTCCTCCTTTGTTTGTTTCACAGCTGATTTGTGAGCCAAATCCCCCGCAGCCCATTCACCTCCACGCTGCGGCATGTAACATTGTCCTAATCAATCCCTCGCACGCTAAGAGGCTTTCTCAGGGAGCCACCCGGGGTTAGCCAGCAGTTAGCGAGCGCTTATCCTCCTGTTGTTGCAGAGGAGAGCGAGAGGCTGCTCCCAACAAGAACTTTATCTTTACAGGCCCGGAGGCGGACCTACAGGGGAGCTGGAGGAGTCAAAGACCCTGGTAGGATTTGATCCTGGGGTGGGGGAGAGCAACCAAAGGTGCAGGTGTAAAAGTATGATTTATTATAGAAGCTGAAGTTTTTAAAGTACGCAGACAAACAGGCATTGTTAGGCCGGAACAGAAAATGTCACATTTATTCTCTTAAGAGAATTAGAGATGCTGCCAAACACATGCGGACAACCAGATTACAAGTTTTCTGCTTTTCATTCTGTTGTCTGTGTTCGTCACTTTGAGCTCTTTCATTGTCTGAACGTTCATGAAGCATCGCTCTGTTGTCAAACGTCTTTCTTCTGTACGTTTTTCAGTGCAGTTCTGGTCCCACAGTTTGCATTCTGTTTCAACGAATCATGACTCACAATGTTCAGCTCTTTCAGGACAGTCCTGCTGTGACTGTTGTGTTACGTTTTTTACAGCCAGCAGTCCACTTTATCTTCAGAGACTGGTCCATGGCTCCCCCGTTGGTGTCGTCATGTCCCCATAGGACAGCCTATACTCTCACCCACGTGACCAGCCTCTCAGCCAATAATACTACAGTACCATCCTTGATGTAAAACAGGAAGTGTCAGGTTTGTTGCTTAGTGCAGGCGTGTAACTAAAACTCCTTCCTACCGGAAACAAAAACCTGGAACTAGAGGTTCTGCATCTGTTTAATATGCATTTATACTTCAGAACGTATGTGTACACAACTTTCAGTAACATAACAAATATATAATACTGACAGAAATATATTTCAGTTGGTATTGGTGAAACTTTAGCTTTTTTTTTTTTAATGTTTAGCCTTTTCTGACATTTTTTTCCTCATAGAAAATGAATTGAGCTCATTTTCCATCCTTTACATCTGATCACAACATTTTACTGCTCCTTTCACAGTTTGTTCTGCTTCAGCTTCTTTCAGCTTCCTGCTGCAAATTTTAACTTTTTTAGCAACTTTCAGCTCATTTCAGCTGTTTTTTTCCAGCTGTTTTGTGCTCCTTTCAGATTCTTTCTGCTAACTACAACATTTTGTACTTCTAACTTCTTTCTACTAATTTCAGCTTGTTATGCTCCTTTCAGCTTATTTCTGCAAGTTTCAGTTTTTTTTTTACTATTTTAGCTACTATTTAGTTGTTTTATGCTAATTTAAGCCTTTTTAGCTAATTCCACATCTTTTGTACTCATTTCAAAGTTTTTCAGCTTAATTCAGCAAAAATGTGTTCTCCACTTCCTCATAATTTCAGCTTCTTACTTTTCAGCAGTTTTTTATGCTAATTTCATCTTTTTCAAATAATTTTCACTTTTTTGTGCTCATTTATTTTTTCAGCCTAATTGGGCAAACATTCTTTTTTTTTTTTTTTTTTTGCTTTCTTCTGTGAATTTAAGCTTGTTCTACCTTTTCAGCAGCTGTTTTCAGATTTATTCAAGTTTGTTGTGGTAATTTCTGCTACTTTCAGCTTGTCATGTTCCTTTCAGCTTTTCACAGCTATTTTCAGCTTTTTCTTATATTTCAGCTATTTAGCTTTTTTAATGCAAATTTTATCTTTTTAAACAAATCTTACTTTTTTTTTAGCTTATTTATGTTGTTCTTTCCACTTTTTACTTGCTTCTTTCAGCCTTTTCAGCTTCTTTCAGCTGTTTTTTTTTTTTTCTAATTTCAGCTTTTAAATTAATTTTCCTAATTGTTATGCTAATTTCTGTTTCGTTAAATCTAATTCAGCAAATATCGGTTCTCTTTTTTTTCTTTTTTGTTCTAACTTGGACTTGTTTTTTCATTTCAGCTAGAATTCAGCTGTTGTTTTTAGCTAATTTCAGCTGTTTTCATCAAGTTCTTCTGTAATATGCATCCACACTGCATTTTCACAGGAAATGTAGATTTTCTAGTTTGTTTGATTCTTCTTCACAACTTGAAGCGTTAAGATCTTAAGAACTGATCAGCCTGTGAGAGCTGGACTTTCTGCAGAGGTTGTTCCAGCATGTGTGGATTTTAAACAATGAACAATTAGTTTAGCTGCTTTAAGACGAACATTAATCCACGCTTTGTGCAACGGTTCACGTCAGCTTTTATTAAATCTTTGTTACCACACGACAGGTTGTTGCTGTGCACAAGTTTCTCCACTTTGAGATTTTGTGCTGCCGTTAAAAGCATGAAATGTTTTCAGCTGCGTCGTTTACTTGTCACAACTTTTAGCAGTTCAGAGGTGATGCATAGAGAGGATGGCAGAAACGGGTATTTTTGTGAAAGAAGTGAAATATCACAGCAGAATGGTGCCACTTTACTGGAAAAAAAATATACGGCTTAAAAGAAATGTTGTGCAGAGAGAGATGAATTTTAGGAAAACACACTGCTCTTGTTTAAAATGGACTCTGAGGAGTTCCGCAGGGCGGTTGGCGCTGCACAGCTCCCATCTCTGACTCTGAACACCAAACTTTGAGCTCGGTTTTAGTTTGAACGTGCAGGGCAGCGCTCCTTTGTCCTCAGTGAACCGGTGTGGTCGACCTGTTTGGGTCAGAACCGCAGGTTCCTGACCGCAGCAGCACAGAACGAACCGAACACCTGAGCTGCTGCGGTGCTCCTGGAGCTCACCTGTTTGAATACTCTCCCTTTGGGTCACTTTACTATAACGCAAGGCGACTCAACTGGAGGCCCACGAGCCAAATCAGGCCCACGGGTGAGCTCACTTGGGCCCACCAGTGGGTTAATGTTTTGATAAAACTTGATTTTAAATAGTAAACCAAACTTATTTAATAACTGCTGGATGTCTGGTCCTGATGTGACGAGTAGAGCCTGAACAGAAGAGCCGCCTGAGCCTCGTTCTCAGACACTTAATATTCTGCTTCCTTCATCACCTTCAAGTTTTTTATTTCTTTATGAATACGTTTCAAACTGAATCAAAACAATTAGAAGGTTAAAAAAAAAAACTGCATCCACTTCTTTTGATTTTTACAACTTTTTAAAGTGATTTTTGATCTTTTTTGTCTGTTTTCGACTGAGCACGCTCAGAGGACTGATCAGTTCTTTCTGTTTTCTCTCCAGGTGTGGGGGCTCAGAAGGTGCGGGTGGAGGAGGAGCTGGAGGCCTATCCCACAGAGTCTGTAGATCTGCGCTGCATGTTCATTGACAGAGAAGACTCCACTAAACTCACACAGGTCGTCACATCAAGTCCACGCTCTGACTCTTAGTTAGGCCGACCATCGTGTTTGCCTCACCTCAAAGTTTCTCTGATGATGTCAGAAGTTAAGAAAACAAAACACTAAAAGGATTTAGCAGTGCACTGATGTCCCATGATGAATGTTTGTGAGATGAGCGTTTTTCTAGTGTGGAACTGAACAGGGGATGAAGTAAACCTAAATGTTTTTAGTGTAAAATATTCAAGTGAAGGAGAAACATTGGAGAAGAGCAGAGGGAGGTTTATTTTTATTTATTTTTTTGCTCATCTGAGGCAGCGAGTGACAGATCCTGCCGAGTGGAGGGAGCGATTTAATCCACCACCAGGCACAGTGGTGAAGCCAGGGGGTGGCAAGTGGTGGCACTGGCCCCTATAGATTAATCTTTGGTCACCCCAATCATTTGAAGGAACTATACCTTTGATCAAGGTGGCTGATCACACACATGCAAACGCACATATATGGTGGTGGCCATCTTGGATTTTGACATGGCCGCCCAATTTTCCATGGGAACCTTTCACATGCCTGGACGCAGCCACATGCCAAAATAGAAGTCAGTACCTCACTTACTTAAAAAAATTATCCACTCACAAGACAGACGGAGGATATTTCCATTCCCCTTCTCTCCACGACTCAGGACAAAAATAACGCTCTCGTTTTGACAAACGCTTTGATTGCAATAAATTATTGTCTGTTGTATTCCAAATGCAGTCCGTTCGTGTTCTGTATGACGGGGCTGTGATCCTGCTGATCCCGTCTCGACTCGCTTGGCGACGATCAACAGATGCTCGAGTAGTTTCTTTTAGACGCCAAAAGATTTGATCTGTGGTAAAAACAAATCGATTGGTAATTTGTTTAAAAACAAAATAATCCATTTTCAGTTGATCCGAGTTGTGCAGTCACGTCCTGAACGGAGACGCTCGTCCTCCATGTTGTAATAACATAAGGTCCGCCTCTTTGCTTCGGCCGTCCTCCACACGCCAGACGTTTGGGTGTCTGCTAAACATGCACTGATGAGCCGTACGCCCCTTCCTTCCTTCTTCACCACGTGAGCCGTTGTGGCCGTCTTTTTGGAAGGTGCAGAGGAAAATCCAATCAATGTGGCAAAGCGTCGACGCTCTCCCTGAAGCAGAATGTCGTCGAGCCGCCGCAGAGGTTTGTCTCAGTCAGAAACGTTACAAAGAAACGCTCTGGACGCACCCTGAGAGCATCTGCATCGAGGCTTTTCGTCAGCTTCAGAACAGATTGTGGTCGTTGACACACAGTTACTGAACGCTTCAGCAAATATAAATATATAAAGTGCATTTTCACTTTAATGAAGGGGAAGATGCTGAAAGACGCACGTCAGATGAACTGTTCTTTGTTTGGTTTAAACACGCAGACCAAACACCTGAACTTCTTCTGTTAGTCGTTTAAATGTGGATAGACCCTCTTTAAAATGACAGAAAGTGACTTCAGTACATTAATAATCCAGTGGTGTTTTATTAAAACAGTGCAACAGAAAGCGCCCGTTTAAAAATGTAACCATTTTTCTAATATTCACTGGAAATGGACTAGGACTAGTTCGAGGGGACGATCTGTATCAATACTGGGAATCGACTTGTGGAATGGTTTAGTAAATGAAATGAAAACGGTTAAATCAGTGTTTGTTTAAAAAAAAAAAAAGATTAAAGCTAAGATACAAATTCGATACTAAATATCTAAAATTGTTAATGTAGACAAATATTGACTTATGTTACTATATTGGTAAATTGCCTAGTTAATAGTATTTTTTGGTAGAGTTGTTGTATTGATTTCGTTTGCTGTTTTTTAAAAAGGGGCAGGTAAAATAAGATTTTTTTTCTTCTTCCTGTCTCCTTTCATTTTATGTTTTTTTTTCTTTCTTTTTCTCCTTTCTTTACGAACTATGTAAAGAAACTAAAAATATTTTAAAAAAATGTAAAATGAATAAATTAACAATAAAAAAAATAAAAATAAAATGGAAAGTATCTGTTTATTCTATAATAACCTTCCACATGAACCAGTTTTTACATTAATGCACAACGAAACCCAATCTTATATTTTCACGTTTTGCACATTCTGCATCCAGTAAATGTAATTTCTAGTCTGGTAGATGGTGTACTTGAAGGACATGTTCCACATCCTTCTTGTATTTCCTGGTGTAGTAGAGTTAGAAAGTGAATGGTTACAGTATTTCTGCTGACACTGCCTTCTTCTGCAGGACCTGACCTCGACTAAATTCCAGGTGTCGGCAGACAAGAAGTTTGTGCTGTTGGCCTACAACGTCCGGCCGGTAAGTTTCATATTAAGAACAGATACACTTCACCTTCAGAACGTGCCCGCAGCCATTAATCTTCTTCGAATATGATCAGCACTAACAAAGCTCCTGCACACGTCTGACAGGCCACTTGTGGCTGTTAAACAAAAGCGACATGCAATTTTTATCAGTGAAGCAACAGAGAGAGGAGCGGCGGCAGAAAGGAGGATGTTTGTGTGCTGCAGCAGTCTCGCCTGCTGAACGACCAGGCTAACATACGAGGAGCTGAATATTTAAACAGGCTCGTTGCAGAAGCTCAGATGGAGAGATCTGCCGTGAAGTGAGAGCTGCAAAGAAGGAGATCAGGGAGATGAAGAGGCGAACTTGAAGCTGCAGTAATGAAAGCGCCCTGTACGTTCTGTGGGGAATTTTAATGAGAGCTTGCAGAGAATCACAACTGCAGGTGGTTTCAGATAAGACAAAAAACAATCTTTAACACTTCCACCTGTATGATTTCACTCTGCAAAACACCTGCATTGTTGGGACTCTTTTCCATAAAGGCCAGCTGGATCATGTGCAAGTAATCTTCCAGGGAGGGAAACCAAATGAGGAGAAAATGAAGGTTCCCAACTCACCCTCACCCCTACACACACTTTTATTAAAAATCTGCAAGCGCGTTTTGCTGCTCTCGTTTGTGCAGCTCCTCCATCTCTCCGGGTTTCTTTGGGAGACCTGCTTCTCCTCTAATCACTGCGTATCATATTTTGTCTGCATGTGGGGGAACGAGCGAGCCTGTTGCCGTGCTACAGCATCCATCACAAACACAGCAGCTGAATTATTGAACGGTGTGCATACATCCCATCTGTTTTCCACACACATCTCTGAGGAGGACGGGCTCAGATCCTTGGCCAGTTTGGGGTCCCCGCTGGTTAATTTATAGCTCGTCATTAGCATAGTTCCTTTGATGTGAGCGAGGATCGTTTCGGCTCTTCTCTAAGCTCAGAGCATCAGAGCAGAAATCAAGTGGAGATAGTGAGGTACCACCTGAAAGTCCATGTTTGTTCAGATTTTAGGTTTGTTTGTTTGTTTGTGTGTGGAGGCTGCTCCTCCATCCCTCCCCGCTTCTTCCTTTGTAGCCGTCTCTCCGTCTTCCCCCTCTTTCATTTCCCTCACTTTCTTCTATCTATCTCTTGGGGGGGATTTGTGCTGACTGAAGCAGTTTGCGCCGAGCCTCGGCTGCAGGAGAGGAGCAGCATGCTCTCGCTCAGAGAGTGGCAGAAAAACGCCAGAGGAAAAAGCCGAGAGCCACTCAGGGTGGTGGTGGGTGATAAATGGGATATGCGCCGCTTGCCCTTAGATACACTGCCCAGTTGAAATCAATTGGAATGATCATGAGAGTGTCAGGATGGAGCTGCGAGGAGGAGAAATGGATGAGCAGGCTACGGGTAAAGTTAAAAGGCTTCACTGGGTTTTGTATTAGCTCAGGAGGCTTTTTGTGGGGGCTGCTGGGTGAGAATAAATGGATTTTTTTTAGAATGGATTGCATAGAAATATTTGGGGATCTGGACACAAAAGAAAGCAAAGGTCCCACAGGAAGATGTCTCGTCTGAAAACCCGTTTGAATTAGACGTATGTGTTTGTTTCCAACGGAGGAGTGACCCAAACGAGAACAGACGTTTCTGTGGTGGTGAAACGTTTCAGCAGACGTTTTTCAGGATGGATGCGCAGAGGGAGCTGCACCGGAGCCTGCCAAGATCGTGTTATTTGGGGACAAATAAAATGCCAAGGAGGGTTGTGTCTGCAGCCTGCTGCAGACTCTGATGGGTGCTCGTGTAAAAAGCAGAGCCGTGCACGGCTGCTGCAGATGTGAGGCAGGAGTGATGCTATTATCCCCACATTGTGAGGTGAACAATAGCTCCAAATATCTTGGCTCTGAAAGCCCGTTGTAATCTTTACACATATACGTTGTCACATTATCCCACACTATCTTCTGAGTGTTTAATCTTTCTCTAGTGCCCCCTCCTCTGTTTTGGCAGCAGACTGGATGTGGGTAATAATGAAAAAGAGAGGTGTGGCAGGCAGAGAACTGGAGGATTTATGATCTGTTTCTGGCAGTCACATTAGAATTCGCTCTGCCTCTCCAAGACAGATGCTCCCAGCCTTCCCTTCTGTTTATCACACAGACTCACACATGCAACAACAATAAGAACCGCCAAAGGCGTCGCAATGTTGAATTACGAGTACAATTGCTGGGTTCCTGAACAAATCACTAATAGCTGAGGAACGCGGTGCTGATGGCAACGCTGCGTCGTTTCATCTCCAAGAAGGATGTGTCCTGTAACTTCCTGACTTCTTCCTGTGTCCATGGCCCTCACTTTTTATGTTCGCACACTGCAGAGGCGCAGAAGTGGGCACCAATATCTGTGCCCATGCCTGTGCGTGTGTCTGTTACCAAAAGATCTTATGAATCACTGGAAGATTTTATCAAACCTGACGAAAGTTATTGTTGGACATTACATCTACTGTAGTCCCTCGCTACTTCGCGGTTCGTTTATCGCGGACTCGCTCTATCGCGGTTTTTCAAAATAAGATTGGACATGACACACAACTGGCTGGTTGATGAATGAGCCGCACGATCGTCATGAACTTTTTATTTAAGATAAATTATTTTAAATTATGTACCTGCTGCACCTTTGTGCAGCCCATACTGCAGGATAAACTTCCTGCTGCAGCTGAACAGCTGTTCTCCGTGCAGAGCTGTGAAGTGGGCGTGGCCAAGTGGGCGCTGCTGAGAGCAGCGGCAGCAGGGATCTGAAACTAGGCCTGTCACGATAACCAATTGTGCTGGGCAATGAATTGGCTCAGAAATTATTGCGATAAACAATATTATTGTTTGAATTTTCACAATAATTAGTAATTATTGTCAAATTTGAGAAGAAATGTTGGTTAATTTGTTTTGCGTGTAGTATCATTTTTGACCACCGGATGGCAGTATAAGACTGAACCGAAGGATGGATAGTGAGGGAGTGAGCAGCGTCTCTTTAAGAAAAATGGAAGGGAGGCCCCTTGACATGACATGAGCTGTCTCTCTTCAGTTCTCAAAATGGCGGATGCTCGGTGTGGTTTGAGTTCTTTAGCATAGCATTTGTCACACAAAACTTTTAATTAAAAAAAATCAGTAAACAAGTTCTCAGCTTCTTTTTGCAGAGAAAAACAACTTTTTACACAAAGGCATGGGTTTCAGCTGTGAATTTTGGCGCTTCGACAAGACTGAGATTTTTTTCCCCGTGGCTGGCCTGTTAGCTTAGCTCATAGCTTAGCTTCTCAGCTTAGCTGCTTTTAACGATAAAAAAAACAAAACACGATTTTTAACGGTTAAAACTGATTTTAAAGAGAAAAGAGAAAGGGAGAGGTCAGTGAAGAGCACCGGAGTTGATCCTTTGTCATCCAGTGTCTTCACAAAGAGAGAGACACGAAGAAACGATGAAGCCAATAAATGAAAATGAAGTCAATAATTTTCATTTATCATGTGATTAATTGATTTATTGTTTAGGCCCAGCTGAAACCATAACATTCTGTGTTCTTTTAGAGCGTTTAGAGATTAGAAACATTGTTTAGAATATTGCAAGAGTGTGAGAAGGGTTTAAAATGCCTTTATATATATA
>JARVGS010000736.1:29366261-29377033 GCA_031762315.1 Hypsolebias antenori
ATCTCTTGGTTGGTCTGGGAACACCTTGAGGTAGAGCTGGTTGTGGAGACAGATGTTTGGACTTCCCTGCTCTAGATGCTGCCCCTGAGACCTGACGTTGGAACAAGAGGAAGAAGATGGATGGATGGATGGATGGATGGATGGATGGATGGATGATTTGCATTCTTTCAGAAAACACTAGTTTCATTTGCATTAATGTAAAATCCTTAAAATTCTCTTAATAAAAAACGGTGAAACGATGCAGCACGTGCTGGTGTAATTAAAGTATGTGGTAATTGGTCGAGCACGTTGGACGTTCTTCCAGCCTTGCTCTGTTTGGACGCTTCATCTCCTGACCGGGCCTTGATATGAGCAGCCTTATTGCCATGGCAACCACCAATCTATCCAGCCTTCATTGGAGCTCCTTAATGAAGTTTTCCAACGAGAGCCGTGAAGATGATGCTGGGAGGACACGCAGGCAGAAGAACAGGGTCTGAGCAGGTCACATGATGAAGCAGCATCGTTGTTAGAAGGTGTCTGCTGCGAACGAGCGAGGGGTGGAACGTACATCTTCTCGTTTCTAAGAATAGGTCTTGAAAACTGAACGTGTGCGCCGCTGCAGGAATGTGTGTGCACGTGCTTTGACTTGAGGCGTTGGGTGGCTCGCTCGGTGTTTAATCCACCGCTCCGCTGCCCTCGCTGTTCCCGAGTGGCAACATCCACTGTCTGCCAGGACCTGAAGGGAGGGGAGGAGAAAACAAAAGGAGATGAAGAGGAGTCAAACAAGGAGAGAGGGGAGGGGGGGGTGGGGGGTACAACACGAGGAGGAGGAGTGATAAATGCACAAAGATTATACGAGTGCTGATGTAAGAGGCACGAGAGGTGGAAAACGAGATGATCGCTGATACATGAAGAACAAGGAAGTGGCAGAAAACAAGGCGCTGATGAAAGGAGGGAGAGGCCGAGAGAAACTGACGGAGAGATGGAGCGAGAGAATGGGCCTCTCCTCAGTCCACCGGGTCTCTTTCATGTTTCCAACTCGTCATCTCCGCAAAGGGAATCAAAGATGAAATGAACAACATGATCTGGGGAGTGTGTGGGCGGACTGGAGGACGGCGTGCACGTGTCTCTCTGTTGTTTTAGTGCAGCGTGCACGTTGTCGTGAAGTCACTTTACAGAAGCCGTGTGGGTTTATGCTCCGGCTGGGATGGATTTGGTTTTCATCAGCCGTGCCGCCACTGAAGGAGTTTAAAAACAGCAGATTTCCCATAAGCTGTCACTTTATTAGACCGGAACAAAAGCGGAGCAGAACACAAGGAGGCCTGCTTTTTCAAAATCCTGTTTGATTCCTTTTATTACCTTGAATAAAACTTCCAATGACAGAGTTTATCCTGCGCTGCTGCAGAAACTAGTTACACTCTGGAACAGCGCCTGCAGTCTTCCTCAGCCCTTCATCATCTCCAGCAGTTACACATGTTGCTAAATGGCAGTGAAGCTCTAAACCCAGGACTCTGGTCAAGACTAAGTAATAAACCTGCACGCCACTTGGATTATTTAAGACACTTGTCACCAACTAGCAGACCACAGTGCACTCATTCAGACTTATCTGCACTCAGCCGGATTAAACTTTATCAATCGTTTGCCTTTAACCACAACAGGTTTTCTGTGATTTACAGTATTTCAATTTCACTGGTGCAGCCTGACAGCATTCAAGGTGCAGCAATCGCTGTGCAGATGAACGTGCAGAGGTCTGCTGACAGGTAGCGATAAACCAGAGAGGCTCTTTCCACAAAGACCGCCTCCGGTTCACACGAGCACCAATCACACAGGCCTGTAATGATGTGAGCTTACACAACACTCTGAGCTGGCCTGTAATGATGTGAGCTTACACAACACTCTGAGCTGGCCTGTAATGATGTGAGCTTACACAACACTCTTGAGCTGACATCAGAACGTGGAGCGCTGCTACACGTCACACCTACACGCCACCTAGGTTCTGTGACTACCTGCATTGGTGGCTCAGAGGAGCAACAGCAGCTAGTTAACTTCGACCCTCATGCTGCTTCAGGTCTTGCATGAATCACAACAAGACGGGGAGAAAGAAGTCTCAAGTTTGGAAGAGTTCACTGCAGAGATAGTGAAGTTTGTCACTGGAAGGCTGTTGGCTCAAAACTGTAAAATACATAAATACATAAATAAATACAGATAATTTTCCACTGCCGTCCTTAAATTCTGATTATCTTTGATCATTGAGGTGTGCAGCCAGGTTTGTGTGGACACCTTTAAAAATGTTTTTTTTTCAGTACACATTATTGTGTACCGGCCTTGTCATCCATCCTCACACTTGTGATTTAGTAAAAAAAATAAAATAAATTAATTAATGCAAGCAAATTTAGACACTTCAGTCATTATTCAACATCAGCATGTTTCCAAGACCTTTGCTTCAGGCTTTTTAAGTCAGAGGAGGATGTTTTCATGCAGGATGAGTTACAGATGATCTGAATTCAACTGAGATGGGTTTGAGATGGCCGAGGCAACCGTGTGACTATTTAACGAGAACTTTATGGCTCGTATTTCTAGAACAAGATCAAAACTTGAGTGACGGGTTTGTTCAGATTGAATAAGAAAATAAAGAACTATCACAAACTGTTTCAAAACATTCTGGTGTCATCTGCAAATGTGTTGACCAACACAGCCAAGAGAGAGCCTACCTAATGATCTCCATGTTCCTCTGTGCACGGTCCTGCATGTCTCAGATGTCTTCCTGCTTCATCAGACTTAATTAATCAGGTGTTGAGCAGAGGAACCTCTACAACACGCTGTAGGCCCTGAACAGGACAGGCTTGGATACCTGGAGTTCCTAGAGAGGAATTCATTTTTTACTCCACTTTGTGGTTAAATCCTCTCTTACTCGTTCTCTTCTTGAAAGAAATGAGGTGGATTCAGTGTTGGATTCTGATCAAGTTTAACTTTAATTTGAGCGTCAGTTCATCAGAAACAGCTTTGATTTCACGGTTCAATTTCATCACAGCGTCACTAATACTTCAAAACTAAAGTCCAAGTTTTTAATGAAAACCAAAGAACTGTGTTCCAGAATTAATGAGGAATAAAGCAGAACATGTTGGTTTTATTTATGAACGAACATTTTCCAGTAATAATGATCAGATCATCGCAGTGAGCTCAGAATTTGACTGATCTCTGTAGAGATCAGAGGAGGGGATTAATGGGATTGAAATGATTCTGCAACGATTAAACACAGATTCTGGGATTAAAGAGGCCGGTGCCAGAGATCCTCACCTTCTCCTTCAGTTCGACTTGAAACATTAAATGGAACTTAAAGCTTATGAAAATGCAAAAGTAGCTTTTCTTCACCTTCTTGTGTGTCAGGTTGTAAACATAAATCTACCATAATCTGTTGGCTTTTAGACTAGATGTTGTGGATTACTCTCTGTTACTTCCACATTTTAGCTGAATATCTGCAAAGATGAATTTTAGCCATTTTGTCTGATTTGAATCAGATGTTTTAGCCTCTGATTGGATTGAATCAGTCGTAGATGTACAACTAATGATCACTTCAAATAAATTATTCACTGGTTCTTGAGACGTTTTGCTAACAGACACACACACACACACGAGCAGGCCCATGACTGCCCACCTTTCATGGTGGTGACAAACATCAGTCAGTGGTGCATGTAAAAAAAATGTATTCTGGGTTCCAACACCAAAGTCCATGCACAATAATCCAGGTATAAAATCCAACAGTTTTCAGTCAGGTCATCTGGACAGTTTTTTTGTTTTAGTTTGGTGCTGAGATGTTTCACCTCCATCCAGAAGCTTCATCAGTCTGAGGAAACAACAGACAAGTCTGCTCCTTCCCCAACAGCTCACTACAAAGTGGAAAAATCCAGTTATGTTGGTGCTAAGAGGGTCTCATGGACACGCCCTCTCCCCCAGTGCCCGCCCACTTCCTCGTCAACAGTCATGTCAAACTGGTTCAAAACACCAAAGTCCATGCGCAATAATCCAGGTATAAAATCCAACAATTTTCAGTCAGGTCATTATTATCATGGGATATTTTTCGTTAGACTGAGTAGCGTTTAATAAAATACTGTATTTCAACGTTGGCACCAAAAAAAAAAAAAAAAATTAATCTTTAATTTAATACCAGCAAATTAAAAAAAAAATAAGAAAACCAACCCGGAATAATTTGGAGAAACCGTTAATTTCTTGGCAACATTTTGTGTCGAACTGTTTTTCAGTGACCTACATGAACCCCACCAGAACAGGAAATATTCCACGTGTCCACAGTTAATTAAACACGTGTGTTTTTGTGGACAGATTTTTATTGGAGTTTTTTTTTTTTCCTCTCTCCTGAACAGAAGAAAAAAAAATCATGAGGTGTTGCTCAGAAATCAATAATCCATCGTTGATACGTTGATATTTAAAACTGCTGCCAAGCAACAAACCCTGCTCAGTTCTGACCCTTCATGGAGTTTATTAAAGACAAATAGATGCAACGAGGAGAGGAATAAAAAAGCAGGAGTTCATCCCTCTCTCCTCACGTTTCCTCCTGAAATCCTCCTCTTCTGTTTGGCTTCTGTCCGTTGAGCCTGCCGGATGCACACGAGCTCTCTGCAACCTGCCTCCTCTGCACCAGCGCAGCCGCTCCCCTCCGTCCTCATCCCGTTTATCAACCTCTGCTCTTTCTCATTTTGAAAAACCTCGTCTCCCGCCGCGCCGACATGCCTCTCTTCATGTCTCGCCCTCCCCTACCAGCGTTCATTCGTCTCCGAGATTATATATCTGCTCCTGTCAGAGCCCAGAATGTCTTTACTTGGATTATAGGTTTCATTTCCTGTCCATCCATCCATCCACTCGTCTGTCTATTCACACCTCCATCCATCCGTTTCATTGAGCCTCTATCAGCTCATCTCAGCACCTAGACAAGAATGCGCCGTGACGCCGGCTTATCTTCTCATTTCACACTCGGATCTGTCTATTTTTCTTTTCTTACTTTTCCTCTCTGATGCCAACATGCGTGTAAACAGACAGATGATGATGCTGGTGGAAGGACGCTGCCTGGATGAGCCATTTAACTCGGGCTGCAGTCGTATCATAATTAAATCACGTTTTTAATGACGACAAACACAAGAGAATGTCATAAATTCTGTTTAGAGTTATTTACTTTTAATAGAAATGGTTTCCTCCTCCTGTGTTGTCTCCTCAGTCCAAACATTACTGTCCTCAAGATGCAGGTGGACAGCAAAGTCTGGGTGATTTTCCATGATTTATTCTCTCCATCCATGAGTTAATGAGACTTTATTTAGTTTTTTATAAGTGCATCAACTTCCAGAAAGATCTTTGAAGTGATGTTAGGAGTACTAGAAGGTAATGGAGGGTTCTGGATGTCCAGCTCTGAGATCCCTTAAATTAACTCATGAGATGTTTTCTGGAAACAATAAACTGGACTGCAGCCTTCATGATAGGGCTGGACGATATGGCCAAAACTTTTATCATGATATATTAATACATTTCAGGCGATAAAGATATAATTCCAATATCGATATAATTCCGATATCGATATAAAGCCTCAGAAAAAACTGCACAAATAAATTAATGTTCACCTTTTATTTGTATTTAGCCTTGAAGGAAATTTGAAATCACCGTCGAATAAACATAAAACTCTCAACCTAACCCAGATTTGGAGGTGCTGCTCCTCATCATAAAGTAGGGCAGGACAATAATTCGATATTAATATATATATATATCACAATATATATTTTTATTCAATAACGGTGATATGAGTTTCAAGCACATTTTCGATATTTTGATATACAAAGTACATTACTCTATGATCGCATGGGTTACATGCAATTACAACATGTAGTTTAAAGTTAAAACTATTAATAATAGTTACGAGTTTTCTATTTATTTGACGGCAATTTCAAAATTCTTTCAAGGTGAAATACAAATAAAAGGCGAACATTAATGTATTTGTACAGTTTACACAGATTTTTCTGAGGCTTTTATATTGTTTGTATCGATATCGTTACTCTTTTGCTACAGCTCAGGGTCATTGTTTCAGGACACGTTGGCTCAAACTTTACTTGCGCTTCATCTTCTGACTCTCATCATGTTCTATCAAGTGGAAACTCTTCAGATGGGACAAGTTAGATGTGTCCCCACCGCTAGTTGGAACGACTCTCGGTCACATTTCTAGCACATTGAAACCTGCAGTTTATTGGGTCTTAGAAAGCCGAACCACTTCCACGCCACCAAATTAGTCTTTCCTTTCTTATCAGTGATGTCATCTGCTTTCTCCTCGCTTGTTCAGTCACATTCTGACGGTCATGGGCACTCGTTTTGAAGCTAAAACTTACCGCGCGTTGGAGCTTAGCCTAGCCTGCTACTGGACTCGAGCTCTGTGTGTGGTGTACGTCACCACGCACTTACCGGTATGTAGTTGTGTCGCTGCTTTTTCTGTTCAGGTTGAAGTGACCGCTTCAATCCGAACAGAAAAAGAAGTGTCAGTGAAATGCTGTTATCATATCAAAATATCAAAAATGTGCTTAAAACTCAAATCACCGTTCTTGAATAAAAGTATATCGTGATATATATCGATGTCAAATTATTGTCCAGCCCTAGTTTATGATGAGGAGCAGCACCTCCAAATCTGAGGCCGTGCTCCTCTGTTGGAAAATAGTGGACTGTCCTCTCCAGGTCGAGGGTGAGGTTCTGCCTCAACTGGAGAAGTTCAAGGAGTTCCATGAACACGTGGATGTGAGGTCAACCGACCCAAACATAAATAAAGTTGACCATTACAGCAGGGTGATGGCAGACTGCAACAATATGACCACTACAAATGTACGAAACTGAAACTACGGGCTGGTTTCACTTTAAAAACAACACGTTAAGATGCTTGTTTCTTTGAAGACACCCGGAACAGCAGCCTCGACAAACCACCGGAGCCGACAAGCTGTAAAAATCTGCCTACAACTGTTGAAATAAATGAATAGTTCTCAGATCCAGGCCGCTTTGACCGCACACGCCACCATTTTCAGCTGAAAGTGCCTCCGTGCTGCGACGGCTTAAAGCCCGTCGTCACAGCAAATAAGAGCCGAGGGCCTGAAAGATCATTGAATTCTGCAGCTCTCACACACACACACACACACACACAGCATTGCTTCTTCTTCACCACTCTTATTATATGTAATTTAGGCTCAGCTGTGTTTGAATCTAAAAACAAAAAGCTTTTTCTCTAATCACCGTTGTCTGTTATCAAATGACAACAGCACGACAAAAATATATTAAAATGCTCTTTTTATTGTTGTGGCTCGTGGATTATTTGCTTCATATAACACGGCTCAATCCTCCTCCGTGATCTAATTCTTCTTTGGTTCTTTGGATCCTGAAGTGGGCTCAGCGGAGCACCGTCATTTCATCACTCCATCACTCTTTTTGCGCCTTCGCAGATCTGGGTATTGGTCTGCTCCCTTTAGCCTGACAAGTGGAAACAACGAGAGGCAGCAAGAGAGAGGAAGCAGGGCCAAGAGGAAGAGGATGAGGTCGGTTTTTAGAGAAACGGACTGAAAGGGATTTAAGACGGAGAGAAAACGTCGTCCAGAAACACTTCAGACTGTAAAGTGGTGTCAAAGGTTCCCGCCGAGGGCTGACGTTAGATTCAAGTCTTAAGTTAGTTAGAGCACGACCTTTGCCTAGGTTTGTTAGAAAAGGACGACGACACTTTCAGCACGCGTTGTAAGGGTTTATTTCACTTGGTAACATTTTGATCCCATCACAAGTTTCCTGGAACGCCTGCAAACATTTAAGAGCCTCCGTCTGAAGAAACGTCTGCGTTTTTCTTTGAAACAAACAATTTACAGAAAGTGAAACGAGAGTCAAAGCTCTTGATTGCAGTGGACGATGATGTAATTATGATGTATTATTATGTACCCACTGGCTTCAGAAGCATTTGTAGTGTGTGTGTGTGTGGGGGGGTGGGGGGGGGGGCTCTGGGAGTACTTCCCCTGAAATTTTTGAATAGATTCCACTTCCTGCATTCTGGTGTATTTTAACAGGTTGTTAAACATTTACCTCCATAAGTAAACGTTTGATTGAAGAACTATTTTAGAGAACAACAAGTAGCAGCCTGACCAACAGCTCTCCTTGTGTGAATAGAGCACGCTCCACTTCTCTCATGCATCCTAACCTGCCCCCACACTGCCTCGGTCGACAGCTTCCGACACTAATGTAACACTAAGCTAGCGGCGCACGCTACAGATGTGCTAGCTAAGATGCTATAGACGTAGCACTCTGCTTCTCTCATGCATCCTAACCCACCCCGATCAACAACTCCTCGCACCACCGTAGTGCTAAGCTAGCTCAAAACACAGAGGTGTCTCCCCCTACTCCATAAGCAAAAAAAAAAAAAAAACCTAAGAGATTAGCGTCATGCCACGGCAGATGACAGAGGAGAAACGCTGCATGTGGTGTGAGTTGTTGTAGGTAACCAGGAAAACCTGGAGCGGACTTGTAGCGGTTTGAGTGTTCTCCTATTAATCGAGTGGAATGGATTTGTTCATGAATAGAAGCAGTAATAATAAAACACATTGATCTGCAAACGAGAACAAGAATCAACTTTTACCAGCATGAACTGTTGCTGCTGTTAATCCAGACACTTTACTTTAATAATCCCAGATTTGGACGTTAACTTGTTCACAGAAATGAACAAAACAAATCAGTGCAACGATTTGACAAAAATGCTTATGATTATTCTACATTTAGCTCTTAGTTAGGCCTTTAAATAGTTTAATTGTATTTTTTGTTGCTTTTACCTCTCGATTTTCTTCTTTTAGCTTTAATAACTCCGTTCGAGCTCGAGTCTGTCGGCGCGCTCTGCATTCATCCTGCGTTCAGGCAGAAAATCTCATTTCTGTCGTGGGATATTGGCTCTTGTCTGCTGGTTTCTGATTTGTTTTAGAGTTTGCATACCTTAGTGTTGCTCACATATAGAATAATCAAAACACATTTGGACTCTGAACATTTTTCATCCCCTTTGTGAAAATCTGACATTTATAGAATTTCAACATCAGCAGCTGCTTTGAATTCCTGATGTGTTGCGTGAATTTAATTATTTCCACGTTTCAATTCGTTCCTGAATTCACTCGGGGTCAGAGGTTAACGAGGCTCGAGGATGAAACTTCCCTGGAAGTTTGTCACCGTGCCTTCGGGGGGGTAAGGGTGGGAGGTGAAAACAACAGGAGGAGAAAACTAAGTGCAAGCTGTTTTACATTCTGCCCTTTCCTCTTGGACGCAGCCACTGTCCCCTGTGGGCCACCGTAGATGATTCATGATGACTTCTGACTGGGAGAAAATGCCCAATGTGCTCAGGGTGGGAAGAAAAACAAAAGCACCAGTCAGAGCAGAGTTGTTATTCTGGTGTGTTCAGCCGAGGAACTTCTCTTTGTCTTTGTATGAAGAGATTTTTAAAATGTCGCTGAAAGACACGACTGAAGCTGTTCACCTGTCGGAACAAGATTAATTTACACTTCTTCTTCTTCTTCTGCAGAATGTGTCAAACGGAATAAAACTAGACAAATTGTGTTTCCTGTAAAAATGCAGTGTGAATGCTTCATGCACAAGAACTTGTTGAAAAACAGCTGAAATTAGCTAAAACATGCTGAACTGTAGCTGAAATGGAAGCACAAGCTTAAGTTAACAGAAGAAATTAGAAAGACCACAAATTTGCTGAATTGGGTTTAAATTGGCTAAATTTAGCACAAACATTAGGATATTGGTTAAAAAGGCTGAAATTAGCTAAACAAGTAGCTGAAAAGAAGCTGAAAATGTCCCCTTCACATATAATTGTTGCAACGCCTATGCCTCCCACAGATAAAAAAAAAAACCATGCATGCTATGCTGATATGTAACTCTAAATTGTCCCTGGGTGTGAATGGTTTTTTTTTTTTTTTTGTCTCGTTTGACTCCATGTGTCCCTGTGATGGACTGGAGACCTGTCCATGGCGTCCCCCACCTCTCACACACAGACTGCTGGATATGGACAGCAGCAGTTTGAAAAGGAACAAGTGGGTAAAGATGAATGACTTTAGATTAAAACTAGAGAAGCAGCGCTTCTGCATTCCTTCAGTGACTCCAGGTTTTTAACATTGTGTCATAAAAAGAGAGAGTTCAGACATTTAGAATCGGGTTTTACTCGTTATAAAAACTTCAGCTCTAAGAACGATCTCAGTTTGGAGAAACGGTTTAACTCGGACTGGACCCATGGAACGGCTGATGATCGAACTGGATCCCTGCCGTCTTCAAATGACTTCAGCTCAACAGCTTCAGCGCAGTTCATGCAAACAGCCGAGACAGAATTATTTGTGTCTTTGGGACAGCGAACCGTAACGGCAGCAGCTAGCTGTAGCACTTTAAGTGCTGTCTCAGGACACTTTTTGGCAGGAGGATCTGATACTTGGCTCAGTTTCTGCTGCAGTAACTGTGGCTTGTAAAAACGAAGAGGCCCAACTTGTTTTTAAGTGGACCTGGAACCAGAGTTTACGGTTTTATTAAGGTTTTATTGGCTGGTGGAGATCAGGTGTGTGGGACAGAGGTCCAACAGGTGAGTAATCGTCCTGATGGGACAAGAAGTCCCATTAGCTCTCTGTCAAAAAGAAAAGCAGCCCCATCCACACTGGATGCTGATACAGAACAGTGTGTGTGTGTGTGTGTGGGGGGGGGGGTTAAGAGTCTTAAACGGACCAAGGCAGAGTGTGGATGAGACACAAAGTCAG